>CAIGRB010163442.1:28716-48474 GCA_903798255.1 Fraxinus quadrangulata
TGTATCTAATGTATCTAATTAAAAAAATATCTGACTATTGAAAATTGAAACTTCAAATCTGATTTTAGAATTTAGATTTTCAAAAGTAGGGTGTGGTGTAATTTCCACTTTTAAGAATGATTCTCTCAAAATAAGCTGTTTGTCTTTTTTATTTAATTAAAGAAATAACTAAATTAAGCTTCCAGTGTATTCGTTAATATTAATGTTTATGCATAAAACTATTCATCGTCTTATTTGAAGCGATTTTTGTTATTGATTTCTTTTATCCAGAATCTATTATGATTAACATATTGTTTTGTAAGGAAACAATATTAAAATAAAAAATTATTCAAGATCAAGTTAATTATTTATCACTACTTTACAAAAGTTTAATTCTTATTTGAATGTATGAACTTGATTAGGTATGTATAGGTTGAATTTCAATTGTTCCACTAACCCTCTCTGGTTGAATTTAAAATGAAGTTAAATTTACTAATATGCTAAATATTTTTTTAATTATTTTTTCAACTCACAAAACTTAGCTTACTCAACATCAAAGCATAATCAAGCCACTGTCTGGTATCGATTAAAATTCAAATTTTAATCTAAGTTAAAGTCAACAATTAATTTTAACTATATATTTCATGGATCCCACAATTTTTTAATTACACGTTTCATTATCTTTTATCATACTAAAAATATGATTTTAATCCCCACCAAACAGGGCATTGACGGTGTTTAAAATGCCAACAAAATATAAATAATTTATATTTGCTCCTAGTTTAAACAAAAGTTAAATTTCACAATATCACAAAACATCTTCATCGTTTACACTCGTTACGTAAATTGTCCCTAACGTTAAAAATGACAAGCACATTCATTTCAACATTTTTCTCATGGAGTTGATTATTTCCGTCAATTCATTCTATCGTATATGAGTAACTGGTACAAAACGTTCATATCATTTGCTTTGATTACGCAAAAATTCCTTTATCATCTATTTTGTCCATTAAAACATTTTAAAATCACTAATTTATGTTCATAATCAAATAAAGAAATAATTGTAACCAGTTCCAATTTTTTTTTTAAGATACAAACAAGTTTCACGCAAAACAATTTAAAGCATACTAACCAAAGAAAAACATTTTGTCTTCCCAAATAACTCCACATACCCTTACCCTTATCCTCTACCACCAAAATAATTAAAAAGAGAACTGAAAGTATTATAAAAAAAAGTAAGAAATTAACTTTTTTAAAAATGGTTCTTCTTCCCTATCCAATTTTGCACCATGCCACTACGACAACCACCACCACCCATTCTCTCCATCCAACTAAGGCACCATTCAAGGATTTAGCTATTTTCCTGTAGTCAAATTTCATGTTCCAATATTCTTTTGTTTTCAGCGAAATTGAAAGAGTTTTTTTTTTTTAGGAATTTAGCTATTTTCAACAATTTTTTGTTTATACCTTCTTGTTGCTGATTACACGCGCACATATGGACATACATGTATACATACTACATTAATTTTTAAATTTTGCTCAAATTTCTTTTGCCTGGCAAAATGATGTATGGAGATGGGATTTCTTCATCAATTAAAGGGTTTATTCAAGATCTTAGTCCAAACCCCAATCCTAATTGTTCTAGTTCAAACATAACTAAAAGGAAATTTTCCCTTTTCTTTTTCGAAGATTTTTTTTTTTTTTTGTTAATATGTTTTAAATTATTTTAAGTGGAGCTAGTTTTCACTATTAAAAAATTTAGGATTTTGAATGCAGTTATATTTTTTTAATATTATTTATTTCTTTCTTTTCTATTTGTCTATTTAAAGAGGAATGTAAATTAAAATTTTTGCAATCCTTTAATAATAATAATAATAAAAAGATGATAATGACCTTTTACAAAATGAAGGCAAACAAAAGGAACGTTTTGCATTAATTATTCATATTTGATGGAAGGAATTTACGAAATGAGATGGAAATAACAAACTCCACAAGAAAAAGGTTGAAATGAGGGTGTAAATGTTAAATTTAAAATGATAAGAACGATTTGCGCAATGACTGCAAATAACAAGAACGTTTTGGACTAATTATTCAAAATAAAATAGGGTTAATTAGGCCAAATACCCTCCAAAACTAACAAATTAGAATTATACCCTAAAACTAATTAAAATATTTAACCCCGTAATTAATACGCTCAAACCCACACACAAAGACTCGACTTCGCTCACGATTTTTTCAAATTTTTCATCAACTTCATCCCGTTTTTCTCCAAATTTCTGTGGGCTTTGAAGATTAATTATATTCCAACATCATTCATCCACGAATTCATACTTCCATCCATAAAAATTTCAAAAAATCAAAGGTAAATTGGCTCAACTTTATGAGTTCCGAAACTTTTCTTTTTTGTCTTAAATTCTTGCTCATTGTTGGATTTTTTGAGTTTTGTTGGGAGTATGGGCGTAGTTGATGTTGGTTTTGTGGATTGGTTGTGGAATATTTGGATTTAGCATATAATCATGAAAAAGTTTTACTTATTTCAATTACTGTGCATATCAAGTGTTCGATTAATTGCTCCAAATGCATTTTTGAGTGAATTATACAATGATTTTTGTATGATGCATAGAATATACACATATAAACACTCACATGTCATTGTATCTCTCCATTTGCATGAATTGAATGACAATTTAGGGGGGAAGCATATTCAAGCCTATGTTCCCACATATGTCCCTATTTGAGTGCAACAACATTTTTCATATCGGCAAATCTATCACCATGGTTCAGTTGAGGATAGTGGCGGCTAGGATGGAAGTGACCCAGTAGAGGGACTAAAGCTTAATACTGATGCTATAGTCTAGAGAATGGGAGGCTTCATTAATTCAGAGACAGTAATCAGGAATGACTCAAGACCGGTGGTTGCTGTACACACGAGCACAATAATGGGCAATTTGGGGATGAGAATGCAGAGACGGGCTGAGGATTGCAGCAGCTAAGTATGATTCTATCTCGCTATTTGGTCTCTTAAGTTAAATTTTCATGTGCTCCAAATACGGGAATTTTGTCAAACATTCACTTCTTGCATATGTTAGTTGTGGTTCTACCCAAAATATGGTAGCTTTCATTCGCCTTATTGGGACAGTCATAAATGGTTTGGTTGTATTCCGCGTTTTTTATCGTCAACGATTTGTGGAGAATTGATTTAAAAATTACCGAGTAACGAAAAAATGTAAGATGATTACGAAAAAAAAATGTCCCTACTTGCAGTCCCAATTTTCTGCTTATTATTTATTTAGGATTGCTATATCATATATGAGTAACTAATAGTCGTTCGGCCATATTGATTTATTATGAGGAGAAGCAAGGAGGCCAATTGAAGTGGGAAAGAAAGGTAAGAGGAAGATCAGAGGAAGACAAGCAGAGGAAGAAGGAAGTGTAGACATTATGTCACTTTTTAAAATTTTATCACATTTTTTTTATTTTTTTGTCACCTTTTAAGTTTTTGTCACTTTTTAAGAATATAAAAAAAATGAAATAATATGTTATATTTTCCTAACATAATTCGCATGTGGATTGGCCTGAACGTGCTGATTATTTTAAGAACATGATTACTGATGCTGCACAAATGGAGGTGCTATTTTGGTATTTGTCACTTTTTTGAGTTTGTATAACTTTTTAAGAGTGTATGTCACTTTTTTTTGGTTTTGTCACTTTGTTGAGTTTGTCACTTTTTTACTTACTTTTTTTTAAAAAGTAAAAAATTGACAATTTTAATAAAAAAAAAAGTGACATTGCGTCACTTTTTCATTTTACACATTATTTTTTACTTCCTAAAAATCTTTTATATAATTTTTTAAAATATCCATAATTTTAAGGGGTATTTTTTTAAGTACACCATATAAAATAAAGATGGAAAAGAAAAGACCAATCCAGTTGGACCAAGATTATTTGTAATAGAACTGATAGTTTTACCGAGCTTCTTACTGAAGTTCCGAACTCAGTTGGGCCCAAAGAGCCCAAATTTCAGAAAAGCCCATTAGTCCGAACGCCTTAATATAACCCCGAGATTGGGGCCAGAATTAAAACCTAAAGGCCTGTTTGATTGGCCAATCTTTTCCATGAAAAATGGAATTCAAATTTCATTTCCCACTTTTAGTATGTTTGATGCTTTTTTTTTCCTTTCATGGAATCATTTTCTTGCTTTTATCTTACACGTACCAAATTCCTTGGTTTTGTTGGTGGAAATTGATTTTCCAGGTTACTTCTCTTTTTTTTTTTTGACAATTGAAAAAAATTCCAGACACAATGTCAAAAAAAATTTTTTCACTTTTATTGACAATTTCCATCCAAAATAAAGTCAAATTAATGATATTTGGTATGGTAATTTAATTTAATTTTTTTCAATTGGAACAAATTCTAGATCCAATGGTAAAAACAATTATTACTTTAATGGACAATTTTTATGAAAAACGAAACCAAACGGATACCAAACTTTCAACATTTTTCAGGTGAAAAATTATACCAATCAAACACAATTAATTACAATTCCTAATAAAACAAAATTTAGACAATTCAATTCCCTATAATTCATTTTCTTTTCACCCAAATTTCCCATTCGCAATCAAACAGATCCTACAATGAATCTTTCTCAAACAAGTCATTTGTGTTCTTTTCATTATTATTATTTAATTATTCAAATAACTAGATTAAGCTTTCGATTTATTCGTAAATATCAATGTGATTAAAGTCAAATAATCCTTTAAGTTGAAGTAATTCTCCTCATTGATTTCTTTTCTCTGTATTTTGTTATATTAACTTATTGTTTGAAAGAAACAATTTTGAAACGAAAATTTATTTAAGATAATTCAATTACTGGCCTTACAAAATTTAATGCTTGTTCAAATGTACGAACTCATTTAGGTTTGAATATGTCGAACTTCAATTGTTTTGTGTTTAAAATTATTAAGTCAAATTTGTTTTTTAATTATTTAATTTGTTATAATTCTCCGTTCTCTTTCTCTCTCTCTACCGACACTTAACATTGCGTGATGTTTTGGTGGAAGAATATTCCTCTTGGATTGGGCCTACCATATGCTATCATCTTTCTTTTACGTTTTACCATTATCTTAAAAGTTCATTTCAAACCGACCTTTACGTGCCCAATTTGACTAACATTTTCTTTAAGCCCATTTTTCTAAGGAGAAAAAAAAAATGAATTTTATAATATTGATTTTTTTTGAAAAATGTATGGTTAAAAAAGTAAGGATTTTTTTTTGTAAAATTATTTTATAATAAGAATCTGTGATTGAAAATGAATAATATTGATTTTTTTGAAGAATGTACGTTTCAATTTGAAATTATACTTAAAATTATATTATTATAAGAACAAGTAATTAAAAATGAATTTGACAAAAAAAAAGTTAGTGAGCTCGATAAAATTTGAACGTATTAAAATAACATCTATGCATTATGTGCTTGGGAGAACCAGAAGTCAGCTACTTATCTTAAATTAATCTATATTTATTTTTCTAAAAATCCAAACTTGGGTGGTAAAAAGTCGAGCTAGAGAAAAGGAACACACTAAGGTATTCGTGTTGTGCCGTGACACACAAGTTGAAGTCAAAATGAAAATAAATAAAATTCAATAAAAGATATTGTTGATCACAAAAGATACGTCAACAGATATCGCACTCACTCACGTCCTTACAAACTAATTTTAACACGTGTAGATGGGTTACTAGTCGAAAACGTCACGGATTTGAACGTGGGAGAAGCTTTTCGACATAAGACAAATATGTTCAGGCTTCGATAAATATATGAACTAAGGTGTACAATAATGAACGATCGATAAAGAACCAAGAAAAATATTAAAGTCACACTATAAACTCTTGAAAGACTATATATTTATGAAAATAAAGAACGTGAGTTGTGTTTATTAAACTTTTTATCATCTCCTTCTAATGGCATAAAGGGGATCTATTTATAATGTTACATATAAAATAATAATCATTAGATGAGAGGACACGTGCCTCCATCTTCTTAACCGAAATATCATATCTTAGGCATCAATTCTGACTTACTAGCTTGGGGCACCTTAAATATCCCAAAAAGGAGGTGGCCAGCACATACCTTATATTGACAAAACTGATTTTTTTTACTTATTATAACAATCCAATCAATCATTCTAAAAGGATCTTGCAATTTTAAGATCTTCAAATGTGGGTCATCGTTTGAGCTCCAGACTCTCCTTAAGTGGGCCTCATGCCTAGCTTCAGCATAGGGGCTTCGGCGAAGATGGACTCTTCGCATTCTGGGCTTCGACCATTGGGCTAATTTGGTTTTGGCTAATTGGGCTTCGGCCAATTTGACGTAACAGAAACCATTATGGCCTGTTTTACATGATTTCGAAAAATCTAAAGGAAATTTTGAGGTCCAAAAGCAGTTTTTGGATCCGTTTGACTAATTTTATGAAATGTACTTTTATCAGTTAAAAGCATAGTTATTAGATCCGACCCGGACAAGGTACTGGGTCTCAGGTTACTGGTTGAACCGGTGGATCATTGCATAAAAATCTATAAAAAAAAAAATTAAAGTATGAAATTTCTTTAATGCAAATTTATTATTTTAAAATTATTTTTCACTAATTATTTAGATCTATAAAATAAAGTAAAATGTTTAACCAAAGTTTTTATAAAAGTATTTTTAGAAAAATTATTATTTTTAATATATATGATTCATTGGATACATATAACTTATTACGCATAAAAAACACTAAAGTACTCTACAACTCCAATGGTGAGGAACTAATTGTTTTGTTTAGAGGTCTAAGGTCCAATTCTTTGAACCCCCAAAATTTTAAAAAATAATTTTGAAAATCGGTAAATCGGCCTAGTTAACTTGGTCAAAACCGCCGGCTAACTCGATCAAAACCGATTTTTGACCGAGTCATGTGTATTCCGAGTTTTATAACTTTGGTTGTGGCTACAACTTGCTAGTATAGTTGCCTGCAACAAGGCATGATGTATATTTGATCAAATTTATTTCTTTAATTTATTTTTTTAAAAAAATTTGTAATTTTTTTGGTAGCTCTGCTCGTCACGAGCTGGCTCGAACTCGAGTCGACGTCCCAAAATGGAGCTNATAATTTGGTCACAAATTCCATATTATTGTCACATATTATCAATTGGTCACCAATCACAATTTTTATATGTCACAAATTATTTTACGGCCACAATTCAAAAATTTTATAGGTCACAAGTTGTTTATCGGTCACAAAATAAAAATTTATACGTCACAATTTATTCATCGATCACAAATCTATCAAATTAATAGTCTCATATTATTTATTAGTCACAAATCACAAATTTTATAAGTCACAATTTATTTTATGATCACAAAATATCAAATTAATTGATCACAAATTATATTTAGGTCACAATTTATCAAATTATTGGTCACAAATTAATAAATTTTTAGGTTACACAATATTTATTGGTCACAATTCTTCCATTTCATTGATCACATATTGTTTATTAGTCACACACCAACCAATTTATTGGTCACAATAAAACAAATCATTCGTGACCACCACAAACACAACGCCGCCGCCAACACCACAGAAACCCACCATCGCTGCCAACAACAGAAACGTACCCCCACCAACACACTACCACCAAAATCATTACTACCACTTTCTAGCAACAAAATCATCATTTCAAACTTCGCAGCCAACGTCTTCACCACCACCACCCAAACACTATTAAAACCACCCGGACCACGAGCACCACCAACTCTAAAACAACTAAAGCCTAGAAACCACCACCACCCATCCAACAAAAAAAAATATCATCATCATCATCACCACCATGACCTGCGCCGCTACAGCAGTAATCTCCATCCCTACAACCGCTATCTAGGCCATTACAGGCGAAATCTGCAGTGCAACCCCTCTGTACAGCACCACCGTGCAGCAATATCGCCGCTACAGATCACCACTACACAATATCATATGTACAAATCACCATCGCCCACCATAGATTTCATCATTTTTTTATTACACACAAAGATCACCATTGCATAATGATGCAACGTCTCTCATAGCGTCATCGCCCCTCACTTCGCAGACCACTCAGTGCGGATGCAATCGAGGCACCGGTGTAGAAACCACCACTTGAGGCAACTCTACAATCAAACCACGAAACAAAGCAAAACTCTAACAGATCGGCTCTACAGCAGCGAGCAACGTTTGTCGTTGTGAGCGTTGGTACCGGTGACGACGACGAGCAAGGTGAGAGGTAGAGAGAATGAAAAATTAGGGATTGGGGAAATGAGGTGGGATGATGGAGGTAGGGTTATGTATAAATTAATTTAATTTTATAAAAGTATTACTAATATTAAATTTTCATCTGATTTTTGTATAAACAAACTTAAAATCAATTTTTTTTTGAAAATGCAACTTAAAATATCTTGTTCTATGTAATTTCCTCTTAAATTAATCTATCCGGTCCGGATAAGGGCCTGGATCACCGATTTTTCGATCAGGATGGGTTTTATAACTATGGTTAAAAAAGCTTTTAGATGAAATTAGTACAATGTGACTTTCTTTAAAAGTACTTTTAGAATTGAAAGTGTTTTTAAAAAATTAATTTTCAAACAAAAATTAAGATAACTTCCTCCAAAAACTTTTCTACGAAAAGCAAAAATCATGTTAAATGGGCCATATATATCGGTAAATATTTTGATATTTAACCAATATGAGATTTATCTTTTCACATATCTATGTAAGATGCTTCAAACGCTAGTTTTGGAATTCATGTGCAAGTCTTAATACCCGATTGACAAGCTTTTTAACAAGTCAAAAGCTACTTTTGAATTTGTTCCACTAATTTTATAATGAAAATTTAAAACTAAGACAATTTTTTTTCACTAATAATCTCTTGTATGATTTTTTTTTCTCATGAGTGAAATTTTTACTTATAAGTAATTTGTTCACATATAAGTGTTTTTTTAGCTTAAAAGTAAAATTCTATCTATAATTAAAATTTTTAATCATAAATGAAACTTTAACTTGTAAATAAAATTTTATCTTAAAAGTAAATTTTTATTTATAAGTAATTAAAAGTAACATTTTATATTTATAAGTGTATTTTTGTGTTTTAAAGAAAAATTTGAATTTATTAGTAATATACTTCATTTAGAAGCAATTTTTATTTACATAAAAATGAAGTGATTTTTACTCGTCAAGGAAATTTTTAATTATAATTGAAGATTTGATTATAAATAATATTTTTACTTATGAGCAAATTTTTTACACATAAGTGACTTATAAGTATTTTTTTAGCAATAAGTAATATTATTTACTTATAATCATTTTTTTATTAACATATAAGTGATTTTGATTAATAAGTAAACACTTTAACCGACAACATCGACGCTCCAACGTTAATTGAATTTAAAATGTCAATGCAATAAAGTGTCTTACTTGCAAAATATTACTGTTGGCTTGTTAACATCGTATGGTGATTAAGGATAATCATTTTGCTAATTAATGTTTTTAATTCAATGATTAGTTCACATGTCTCTTTTTACATCATCAAGTTGTGATAGGTAAGAGTGCAATTAGTGTTTATTTATCAACAAATCATAATTTAGCAAAGTAATTGCTTTTGGATATTGGGAATCAAGTTTTACACGCCAAAAGATATAAAGTAAACAGTTTGATAACGTTGGTACCAATAACTATAACTATAACTATAATAAGGGTCGTTTGGCATGACTTTTGAAAGGTCAAAAGGAATTTTTGAGATTCAAAAGCTATTTTTGACCTATCGAACTAATTTTATAGAAGTGCTTCTGGTAGTTAGAATAATTTTTATAGAAAATTGGTTCATTGTAACTAAGGAAAGGTCGGATAGGAGGCCGGGGCTCATTGCAATTCTTAGAGAATTTTGCGTAGAGAGAATTGCACTTAAAGGTTATGCGAGTTGTAATTCGTGTAAGTTGCTTCAATTGGTAAGAGCGTGGAAAAGATAAAATCTTAGACGAAGAGAAGAAAGATACTACTAATTGATTCTTGCTTTCCAGGATTTAAATTAAAATTGATTTCACTCAGATGGTTGCTATTTTGATGATGATTTTTTGTGACAATATTTCTTAATCCCAACAATCCAAGATATAAGGGGTTAATAACCCAAATGGTTATTGAATTTTGCAAAAAAGTTTCGGATGATCACTGAACTTTAAAAATCACTCACGTCATCACCGAACTTTGCAAAAGGTTTACACGGAGACACTGAACTTTAAAAATCATTTTATTAATTACTAAATTTTGTAAAAAATTTCCACACAGTCACCGAACTTTGGGAAACCTTTTGCAAAGTTTAGTGATGAATGAAGTGATTTTTAAAGTTTAGTTAACCCGGGTAAACATTTTGCAAAATTCGGTGATGATATGTGTGATTTTTAAAGTTCAGTGACCATGTGAAAACTTTTTGCAAAGTCTAATGACCATTTGAGTTATTAACTCAGATATAAGAGTATGCATAGCCGCCTTTAAAACCCCACACACACACACAACAAAAAAAAAAAAAGACATTTAAGTACTTTTTGTTAATTAGCATATTCAGATTATTTAATTTTTTCTTACTTTATATATAAAGGTTAATTTTTCTGCAAATTTATCTTCTTACACAACTTACTTATTTTTAACTAACGCTTATAAATTCACTTTATTCATTTTAAACTTCCTTTTTTCACTCAAATAAATTTACTTATATAAGCAAAATTTTAAAAGTTAAACCAAACACGCCGGCGCAAATTATTCCAAACCACGAGAGCAAGAGACTTCCAAGTTCCAAAGTTTCCATAGCAATTCTCGCAATTTTTTGCGCTACACTTTTGACTCAAATAATTAATAATTAGACGCTACTAATAATTTTCAAAAGAGAAAATTAAGCAAAACTCTATAAATTCACTTTCGTTTTCTTGTGCTAAGGGATGACTTGTAGACACTAATGAAATTTTATTAGTACGGCTTACCTCATTCATCCAAAATAATCAGATTAAAATTCATTTTGCTTTTTGAGAATTCTATAGAAAGTTCGCTATAATATTCCGATATTGCAATACGAGTGCATTTGTTTGTCACGTTGTAACAGGGTACTGCTTCAATACAACATAATTTTTAGTCTAATATTATATTGTATAACTTGGCATGATGTACAAGAAAAAATTATTTGGAACAAAAATGCAAAATACGTCGAACATCGAGAACAAAAGTACGATTTAGGTGAAGTTGGGATAAGAATTGTTCGATTCTTGTTCGAATCTTTCAACGAAGACATATACTTTAGTTGAAGATTTTGTTCAAGAAGTGTTGACCTCTACCTAAATCAACTGCCTTGATTTGTGCTATCTTTCGTGGAAATTTAGAACTCATATTTTCTGTGGACATAAATTCAGAAAGTTAGTAGGTTTCCAATGACTACAAGTACTCGGATTAAATTAATTCAGAATGCTTATCCTCATTTATTCAACCTTATAAAATTAATACGCCAAGGTTGATTTAGACCGTATTATGTGCACAAATTTATTAATTAAGAAAAAAATTAGTTAAATTGAAATATATAGATTTATTTACAAGCAAATAAGAGTTAAGAATTTCATTTATAAGCAAAGATATAACTTATAATTAACAAATCACTTATAAGCTAAATCTATTTATAAGAAAAAAATCACTTACGAGTAAAAAAACTCATTATTAAGTAAAAATCACTTATACGTGAAATATTCATTTTTAAATGAAAAGCTTATGTATAATTAAAAAAATATTTTTAAATGAAAAATATAATTATAAGTAAAAGGTATATAAGTGAAAAAATTCATTTACAAGTACAAAATTTATGTATGAGTAAAGATTAATTTGTTAGTTATTAAATTGTTTATATCAGTGGTAAATCAGTTGTAACTTAAAAATTACTTTATAACTAATGGATTTACTTGTGAGCAAAACATACTTATAAGTAAAAAAAATTACTTTTATGTGAGAGTGTGGTTGTGAGAAGAAAGAGCAACAACCATTTCTACTTTATCTTTGTGAGCCTTTCTGGTTTCTAAGTTTATGTGAGGCAACCATGTGAGAGTTATCTTCTTTCTCTTCGTGAGTCTCTTTTATAAGTGTAGTGGAGTACCCAACTCTTTTTTGTTTATTCTCTTTGTGAGTGTCACCTTCATCCTTCCACAAATTATTAAAATTGTGAAGTGAGAACGAAAACAATATATCAAAAAAACAGTATTATTTTTAGCACAATAGTTATGAAGATTTATATGTATTCTTGGATTGGTTATATTGATAATATAGGTCGAATTAATTATATATTTCGATTGATGAAATAGGAACTATTGGCATGTTGCTAAATCAAGAAGAACCAAATAAATATTGAAAAGGTTGCAGATTTGTTATTGACCAAATTAGATGATAGCAGCCTAGTGTAGAGCTGGAAACAGTAAAAGGTTATTTAGCCAGGCTAAATTGAATAATGATTTTAGTTTTACCTGGGCTTAGGTTGACTAGAAACCTCACAATGCATATCTATACTTCGATATCAATAAAAATTGGCAACTAGAATAAAGAATATGCTGTGGTTCCCTCAATGAAGCTGCTGTTTGTTCTATAACGAGAAAAATTGTCTATAAACATAACAAATGACTATTGACCATTCCAAGAAGTCGAAGGAAATGATCGACAAATATTCGTATGTACTAATTTACATTTATTACCTCATGAATTCAAATGCAAATTCATTATAAGAGGCAATCGAATATGCAAATATCGATTATATAAAGAACTGGTACCTACAACATTTGAATCAAGAGAAAGGCTAAATTTATTATTTCTCAATAAATAAGAATAATTAAATTTGTCCAATATAGAAATAGAAACCAAAATCTATCTAAAAGATGGTACCATAAAAATCTCTTTCAAAATCAAATAAAAACTATCTTTAGTAAAAATCCATATAGCCTCAACTTCAATTGATTTACCATCGCCTACATAGATGAATTTTTCAACATCATTTGACTATTCGGCCATTCAACCAATCCTGCATAGACACACTTATATGAGTAGTGGCACCTAAATTATTCTCATAACAAATAAATGTGAGAAGCATACCTTTCTTTACATGTCAAACGTGGTATTTGGTATAGTCCCTCTTCATGTGCCCTAGATTTTCATAAAAGTAACGGCTATATGATTCATCGTTTTTAGGCTTTTGCTGTTTCTTTTGAGCTCAACCAAATACAACTTTCTCATTCCACTTTTCTTGAACTTATCCTTAGAGATACTTGTCAAGTGAGCATTTTCAGTTTTCTTTTGCTTCAGCCTTTCTTCTTCTTGCTCGCAATATGAAATGAGCTCATTAAGAGTTCATTTCTCCTTCTGATAGTTGTAACTGACCTTAAATTGATCAAATTGTGCATAAAGAGAAATCAAAACTAAATGCATGAACACATAATCAGATAGCTCAANAAGTATTGCATTACAAACAGATTTTTATGGATTGCATTAGTATTTTAGGGTCATATTTAGGAACTCATGCATTTAAATGGTTTGTTTTGAACACATTTTAGGTAGTATTTCAAGACTTGCATTAGTAACTTAGGCATGTGTACTTATTGAGTTCAATTTACTTAGCCTCATCGATAACATCCCAGCATTACATTGCGTTTACATTGATGTGATATGTATTTTTAAGGTTGCACCAAGATTTCAATCTTCTTAATGTTAGAAGAGTAGAATTCTTCTTGGTGTGAATACATTACAAATATTTAAAGCTTATTTGCTATCATTAATATTTATTTTTAATTTTAGAAATAGAAAGTTGAAGCTTAACAACAAAGAAAAGTGAGGATTGTCATGACATCTACCAACCGGCCCAACATAATCCTTCTACCTATCCGCATCTACCCCAGGAAAGTTTCTGATCATTTACTTCTTTATTTTGTTTATATTTGTTTTTACATTAGGGATAATGTAATTTTGTTGTTTGGGGTGGGGGGTAAGTATTTGTAGAATTATGATTTTTGTTGTTTGCTTTTCAACTGCTTATTGGGTTTGTATAACTAATTTAATCACCTTTGATGATATTTGTTTGAACTGAGTATAGCTTTAGCTAAAACTATATAACAACATATCTTATGCTTTTACTTGAGTGTTTATCCATGTTAGAGCTGTTTACTTGAGCACATAGCCAACACTGACTTATCACTTATTTTGGAGCATGAATTGATTATCTGGATTTAATTTTTGACATGTTGACCTAAGTTTGAATAAAATTCCCAAATCCTTTATATAGAAACCAAATTCCTAAAAAGTAGTTTAGGGGTGGGAATGTTATTACTTGTGTTTATAGAATTTTGATGGTTTGGAGTTCTTAGATCAATTTTTTGGTTGAAGGGTTTTCAATTAAGAAGTCTAGAGCAGATACTGACCAATGTTAAAATTTCAATCTTATATCAAAAGAAAATGTGATACATCTTATACTTCTCTTCATAGCCTTTATGAAGTTATCAAGCTTACTAGGGTATCTAAAAACTGGTATCCTATGATTATCTAACTTGGGAGTCATCGGCCTAAAACTCGTTATATAGTTATTTAGAAAGCTTAATGGAGAGATGTCTTACACATAATTTTTTTAAAAAAAGGAGCAATCAAAATATATTCTTAGTGAAAGAAAGAAAAAGATTTAGATTATCAAAAGAAAGAGGTGCTTGGTAAAGATTTCGAGATTTGAACTCTAAAAACTGGCGGTGCGACTTTGAGAAATACTTACCATTTTCCTTTTGCTGATATAAGTATCTAATTATGATCACTTTGTGTAGAAAGTGCATTTTAATGATTATTAGGAACCCACATGTGTGAAAAATACTCCAGGATTGGAGATAAAAGCATAATGAATGATTTTGCATGAGAGGTCTAAGGAAAAACTGACCACACGGGGATTGGGATTATGATTAAATGAACAACATTTAATTGGTTATGTTCTAGTATGGGTGTGAGTTCAATATTGGCTAATCACACACACACACACACACACTAAGTCGAGCATCAGATAAGTAAAAGTTATTTTTGATTTTGTTTAAATCTTTCTAAAGTGTTGTTTAAATTCGAACCTAGGGCATATGGTTTATTCCTAAGTTTTGTTGTGTTTTATTTTGTTCGAGGACGAACAAAGGTTTTAGTTTAGGGGTGGTTGATAAGTGCATTTTTGTGCACTTATTCGAGCTATATTACTAAGCTCTTGTGTCATTTTAGTATTGGATTTTACTTGGGTTTATTTTTCCTTATTTCAGTTTTGGAAACTAAGCAATTGGAAAAGAAAGAAGGATCAATCAGCCAATGGATGGAAGTTTGGGGACTAATATGCATTTGAGTAAAAGTTGAAGTACTAAAATTGAAGTAATTTAATGTGGAGGACCGAGATGGAAGAAAGAATGAAGGAAAGGGCTAAAAGGAAAATCCTTGAAGCTTTTATAACTGGGTAGCCGCCCAGTTATATAGGTCGAGCAGCCACCTGACCCTTAACTTCAATTATGGAGGTTGTCTGGTATGCTTGGGTGGACATCCCATTTCCTACTGAGCTCTCGTTCAGGCCAATTCTAAAAAAAGAAAAAATCCGTTTGCTTCAGAATTCAATATGGGGCATGATATGCACGATTTTTGGAGATCTTTTGGGACTCTTTAGAGGGATATAAATACCAACTCTCAAAAAATGATTAGGGTGTGGACAATTAATTCCAAAGGGAGGCAAAGAACACATCAAGATCAAATCCAGGAAGTTTAAGATTAAATTCAATAAATTTCGAGTGATGAACAACATTTAAATCTTTTGCTTTCTTCTTCGTAACATATAAGGCTAGATTTATTTGTGCTCGGAGAACGATAAACCTTGTAATATTAGTTTTTAATCTTTGGTTTTACATATTTGATATTAAAAACATGTTTTTGGATTTTGAATGATTTACATATTATTTTTTGTCTACGATTATTGTACATGGTAATTGTATGAATTTGGTGGCTTATTTTATGCATTCGAAAAAAGAAAAATAGGTTTGACATAATGTAAATCGTCATAGGCTCCGATAAGGGATATACATGTATCGATATGCTCCATGTGAATCTTAAGGTGTTCATAAAAATTAAGGCACTCTTGTATTTTTGCACCCGTCGTAGAAATATAGTTTGGTCATATATGAGAGTAGGTTCAACATTACTCAAGAGAGATTGTAAAATAAAATAGGAATATTGATTCATCAAAATTTAATCGTGTTGTTAAAGTATAGAAATAAGATTAAAAGGATTGTCGCATGAAAATTCGGGATCCTAGTATGTTTGTCATCTATTAAACACATCAATTTGCATTTAGTTTAGTTAATTTACTCATAATTGCATAAGTAGATTAATTTATTCATAATTTTGTCACAAACAAATACATCATATTATTCTTGTTTCGGTTAAGGTCTTGATAACTAATCAATCTTCGTGGGATAATACTTGAACTCAAAATTCACGTTATTACTTGTTAACGAACTGTACACTTGCGGTGGTTTTAATTTGAAATATATTTTTGTGGACAAGTTCGTGAATTAAAACCACCGCAAGTGTACGGTTCGTTAACAAATAATAAATTGGATTTTGAGTCCAAGTATCGTCCTACTGAGATTTATTTAGTTCAATTTTAATTATTGCGACCTTAAACGAAATATCAATAATATGATATGTTTGTTTGTGACAAAATTATGATTGAAATAATCTACTTATGTAATTATGAGTAAATTAATTAAACTAAATGAAAATTATGCTAAATGTAAATTGATGTATTTAATAAATGACAAATGCATTAGGATTACGAATTCTCCATGCAATAACCACTTTTAACCTTAGTTCTACAAAATGATCCAATTTTGACAAATCAATGTTCCTATTTTATTTAACAATCTCTCTCAAGTAATGTTAAACATGTTCTTGTCTATGATCGACCTATATTTCTATGATGGATGCGAACATACAAGAATGCATAAATTTTTAAATTAATGCAATCTCTAAAACTACCTGTAATGCATTAAGTGCTCGATTTATGGTCTCAAGCTTGACATTCGGACAAATGTATCATGGAACTTTGAATATGGCTCTGGAGATCCTGCTTAGTTTGCTCAATTTAACTTGGTTCCGTATTACAACTTTCTTCCAAATTTTCCGTTTCGAACTCAACAATGTACACCTCAATCTCCTCATAAGGTTTAATCACAAATTCAATATTTGAGCAAATGATAAAGTCGAGGGATTGCATGCTAATTTTCTCTTCTTTGAATGCTATTGATTCTTGTTGGCCCGCTATGATTAATTTCTCGATATTTTCATGCTTTTCTTCTTTAATTGAAACTTTCTCAAGTTCAACTTTTGTATCCAAAATTTTTGGTAAAGAAACAATGACATCTTCATGGAAAGTCTCCTCCTCTTATTGTATTTGTTGGAAGTTCGATGGATCTGATTCTCTTAATTGATGTTTATTAATAATCCGTAGAAGAAATAATCCCATGGGAAAATTACCTATGACAAATTTTTGTGAGAGAAATAATGCAATAGACAAGTCACCCACGACAGTTTCATCAAGTTCACATTCCGCTTTTATATCTTGTAGTCGTTGTCCTATACCAAAATCACCCACAACCATATCTCTCTCGTCATCAATTTCTTGAGTCAATTATTGTTGTTTTATGATGAAGTCCCATACAAGCAATTTGTTGAAATCAACCATAGTCATCTGTGATCCAACTATTTTTGCCCTTTTTATATCCTAAAAAGAGGGAAAAAAACTAAAATTAGAAAAAAAAAATACAAGAATACATGTTGAAGTTCGAATTAGTCTCAAGATAAATGAAATTAAACCCATATGCAATTCCCGGCATGTGAAGAAGAAAGCAAAAGATATAAAGGTTGTTCATCACCCTGAAATTCTTGAATTCAATATTGAACTTCTTTGATTTGATCTTGATGTGTTCTTTGCCTCCTTTTACAATTAATTCTCCACACCCTAATAATTTTTTAGAGTTGATATTTATATCCCTCTAACGAGTCCCAAAAGATCTCCAAAAATCATGCATATCATGGCCTAAACGAAAGTTTTCTTGTTGGAAATGAATTTTGAAGGAAACAATTTTTTTTTCCGAGGCATACCAGACAACCCATGTAATTGAAGTTGAGGGCAGGCAACTACTCGACCTATATAACTGGGCAGCTGCCCCATTATAAAATTTTCAAGAATTTTCCTTTTAGCTCTTTTTCCTTCATTATTTCTTCCATCTTGGTCGTCCACATTAAATTACTTCAATTTTTTACTCAAATGCATATTAGTTCTCAAACTTCAATCCATTGGCAAATTGATCATTCTTTCTTTTTTAATTGCTTAAAAAGGGGTCCAAAATTGGAGTAAGATAAAAGTAACTCAAGTTAAGTAAAATTCAATACTAAAACGACACAAATCTTAGTAATATGGCCCGAATAAGTACACAAAAATGTATTTATCACGTTTCTCAATTTTGTCAAACAATTCTTTAGTAGTAGTTACCTTATCAGACACAACACTCCTAAATGTTTTTGGAATTTTACACTTCATGAATGCCCACCCCCACCTTAGGCGGGGAGGGGCGGGGCGGGGCGGGGCTGAGATTTGCCCCGTTTACCGCCCCGTTTAATTTTTTTTTTATTTTTTTGTATTATTTTGTATTATTTTTAATTTTTTTAATTTTTTTCTTTTGCATGGGGCTGGTTCGGGCCGGGGCATCCCCTCCTCGCCCCGCCCCGCCCCGCAACTCGTGGCGGGGCGACGCCCCATGCCTTTTTTTTGCTCCATTAAGGGCGGGGTAAATTGCCATCCCTAAAATAGTCATGTAACTTGGATACGGTTCCTCGATTGGATATTTGCCCACCCAGGTTCATTATTAATTACAATGACTAACGCTGAATTTTTTGTTTGATTTTGTTACATTCATTTTTAAATCTATTGAAATTTTACAACTTTCAATACAATATTCCCACTTCTAACATATTAAAGTAAATGAAAAAAATCTTTGAAGGGTCAAGTCAGAACAAATAGTGAGACATTCGTATAAAAAAAAAAGACGACGACGACGACGATCAACATGCTGTTATACCCAACGTAAATCTTAAATTTCCATTATTTGTTTGTAAAATGACAACTTGAGTATTTGTCAAAATAAACTACAATACTTCTTCTAGATAATCAAAAGGAAGCCCATATTTCTATTAGTATTTTTGGTTAGTTGAAGTAAAAAATAATACTCCTTCCGTCCCATTTAGATAAACTCACTTTCCTTATTTTCTTGTCCTAATTATATAATCTTGTTTTTTTATTAAAAATATTTTGTTTGTTCGTTTATTTATGTACATACCCCTATTTCTTTACTACTTTCAATAGTAATTTACAACTAATTATTAATAATTAAATGAGAGTAACTAGAAATTTTTTTGATAAAAATTGTTTTTCAATAATATTAAATAAGATTTCTTAATCTATGAAAAAAAAATTAAATCAATATAAATAGGACGAAAGGAGTAAGAAAATTTGCCATCACGAATTATCAACCAATGTTCTATTCAAAATTCGGTGTCAACTCCAACAATCAAATTTGTCTACTTTTGGTTGCCACCCTTTACCTCTAATTCTTGATCCACGTGGGATAATGAAAATAGAATTAGATTTT
>CAIGRB010163442.1:48936-85980 GCA_903798255.1 Fraxinus quadrangulata
CCCCCCCCCCCCCCCCCCCCCCCCCCCCCCCCCCCCCCCCCCCCCCCCCCCCCCCCCCCCCCCCCCCCCCCCCTCTTTTTTTTTTTTTCTAAGCTTGGCATGTAACACGAGCCAACCCGAGCCTCAGGTGTGGCTAACACCCAAAAATGGGGTTGATATTTTTCTGGGCCGAGTTACGGGCTGTCCGAGTTGACGAGCCAAATTGACACTCCTAGATTCTCCTAAGAAACGTAATTTTTTCAACTTTAGAAATAAGTTGTAGGGAAATTAATTATAAGCAAAAAGTGACGGAATATAATTAATTTCACAAACACCCTTGTCAATGACTACTCTACTTGTAAATATAAAAAATAAAGTCATCAGCAACACAAGTCTATAAATCAGACCAAATGTGTATAAAAACACTCAATTCACACTCTCCCCAATCCCATTACTTGCCTACAAAATTGGTTCATAACTGAACGGGGAGAGTAGAGGATAAATCAGGTATGAAGTCTGAATTTTCTTCTGTAAAATTACCCACATTGTTGTTTAATTCAATAAATATAGACAACAAAAGTGGAAGATAGTGCAGATCTATTGATTTTCCATTTTTCTTCAGCGAATTATCTGTTTGAAAGGAGAAAAAAATGGCTGAGGTTTCTGCTAAGAGTTTCATACCTGAATCATTACCGGGGGCGTCGGCCAACATTGCTGGGCAAATTGGGCTGCTGTGGGAGCTAATCAGAGCACCATTGATAGTTCCATTGCTGAGAATTGCTGTATACATATGCTTAGCCATGTCAATCATGGTGTTCATTGAGAGGCTTTATATGGGGATTGTTATCATTCTTGTTAAGCTCTTCTGGAAAAAGCCCCAAAAGAGGTACAAATGGGAAGCAATAGAGGATGATCTGGAGAGTGGCAGTGCAGCATTCCCCATGGTCCTTGTTCAGATCCCCATGTTCAATGAAAAAGAGGTCCGTGTATTTGAATTTATTCTAATTTCATCTTAAAAGGTTAATCTCGTTGAGTGCGTCTCCACAATGTGGAATTTTACCAGAGACGGATCAAATTAATCAGTCGTTGTTCGAATTCTAAGCACACAACTCACACAGGCATTTTAACAAACATTTGGTGGTCATCTAGTTGCATTACGATGTACACAAACTCAGACAGTCATTCTAACAAACACTTTGTGGTGAATGGCTTGCATTTTGAAATTTCTTGATGATTTGGAATCTGGGTCCGAGAGAAAGAAAGCTGAGATTTGTTGTTTTTGGACAGGTTTATAAGATCTCCATTGGTGCAGCTTGTAATCTTTCATGGCCAGCTGATCGTATGGTGATTCAAGTACTTGATGATTCCACTGATCTTATCATCAAGGTAATCCAGAAATCCCTAAACACAGATCCGTTTTAACTATTGTCAAATTAAGTAACTTATTTAAAAATCCAACTACATATTTCTTGAATTTCTTTGTTGAATTTGATATCAATGACATTTCACTGATGTATTAGGATATGGTTGAGAAAGAATGCATTCGGTGGGCGAGTAAAGGATTAAACATTAGATATCAAATTAGGGAAACAAGAGGAGGCTACAAGGCTGGAGCTCTTAAAGAAGGGTTGAAACGTGACTATGTAAAAGAATGTGAATATGTAGTCATTTTCGACGCAGATTTCAGGCCCGAACCAGATTTTCTTCAGCGGTCAATCCCTTTTCTAGTCCACAATCCCGACATTGCTCTCGTCCAAGGTCGCTGGAGATTTGGTAAGCCTCACAATCTTAGTTTAAATTAGACTTGGCCACAGTTTGGACGTAATTATTTTTATTATTCTCATTCTTCTACTCAATTTCAATAACACANATTTTCGACGCAGATTTCAGGCCCGAACCAGATTTTCTTCAGCGGTCAATCCCTTTTCTAGTCCACAATCCCGACATTGCTCTCGTCCAAGGTCGCTGGAGATTTGGTAAGCCTCACAATCTTAGTTTAAATTAGACTTGGCCACTGTTTGGACGTAATTATTTTTTTTATTCTCATTCTTCTACTCATTTTCAATAACATATTTTTTAATAAATTAATATTTTTCATCACATCAATAACTAGTTATTTCTTCTTTTTCAACCACATATTCCCTAACACGTAAAAAAATAAAATTTCTTGGCTAAAAATGTGCACCAAACAGAGTTTTGATAGTTTTTCTCTTCACATTATCTCAACGAACATCGAGTCCAGTAGAGCCGAGAGGACCTTGACCAGTCTAGAACCTGGGCAGATACTCAAATCGAATAGACTTGATAGGTTTTCTCTTCACATTATTATTACTTTTTAAAAAAAAGTTTATCTTAAAAAAAAATTATTGACAAGTTCACGAGTAGAAGCTCGGCTCGATCCACGAGTAAGCTCGACTCGTGTCACTAGCCCAGTTCGTGTGTCGGTTCAATCTATTGCCACCTCTAAATTTGGTATCATCAAAATAAAGATTTGAGTCAAGTCTGCATAAAAGTGAAAAGTTTGATACTGTTACCGTAATTTTTCCTAAAATAAATACAAAACTTGTCGATGAACCTCAATTTCTTTTTCCATTAAAATTTTTTTACAGTTCGTTCAAAGCTTTAAGCGCCCTAAGATCGGATCAAAATGCCTTTTCTTTTACTGTTCATATTTCTAATTGAGTTCATTCCTATAATAATCGAATGAACTGAATTGTAATTGAGCTTCTACTCTTTCGGGTGGATGCTCGAATTGATTTTAAAAACACTGAATTGTAATTGAGCTTCTACTCTTTCGGGTGGATGCTCGAATTGATTTTAAAAACATTGTTGACACAAGTAATGTTTTCTTGGAATTCCATAACACGTGGAAGTGTCGGTGGTCTTGCTAATAAATTAGACTTGGCCACTGTTTGAGCCTAATTATTATTTTTTTGATTCTCATTCTTCTACTCAATATTTAACAACACATTTTTCAATAAAATAACATTTTTCATCACATCAATAATTTTTTCTTCTTTTTCAATCACACATTCCCCATCACATAAAAAAAAAAAAATACATTCTTTGCTAAAATATAAACAGGGACTTGAAAATTTTTCTCTTCACATTATCTCAACGAACGTGGAGTCCAATCGAGTCGAGAGGACCTTGAACAGTCTAGAACCTGGGCAGATACTCAATTGAATAGACTTGATAGTTTTTCTCTTCACATTATTATTATTTTAAAAAAAAGGTTCTAAAAAAAAATTATTGACAAGTTTGCGAGTCGAAGCTCGGCTCGACTCGTGTCATGATCCGAGCTTGTGTGCCGGCTCGGCCCATTGTCACCTCTAGATTTGATACCCATCAAAATAAAGATTTGGATCAAGTCTGCATAAAAGTGAAAAGTTTGATACCGTTACTGTAATTTTCCCTAAAATAAATACAGAACTTGTCTATGAACCTCAATTTCTTTTTCCATTTAAATTTTTACAGTTGGTTCAAAGCTTTAACAGCCCTAAGATCGGTTCAAAATGTCTTTTCTTTTACTGTTCATATTTCTAATTGAGTTCATTCCTATAGTAATCGAATGAACTGAATTGTACTTCTACTTTTTTGGGTGGATGCTCGAATTGAAAAACATTGTTGACATAAGCAATGTTTTCTTGGAATTCCATAACATGTGGAAGTGTCGGTGGTCTTGCTATACTGTCACCGTATTAATTACTACATATGTCTACGTGTATGTTGTAACAAAATAAAGTCAAAATTTGCATGTGCATGATTGTTTATTTTTTGTCGTGTCCACTTGTAAAGATTTTTTGTGCCGTGGGGTCCATGGCTCTATTCTTCTTCTTTTTTCCTTTAAATATTTTGACTTCCTAATTAACCCTTATACAATAGGTTAATACTTGGTGAAGGTATGAAAGTGATTATTTTTTATAATTACTTTCATATAAGCTCTTAATATTATCGCGATTCACAATTTTTATCCATACATTTTATCAAATCTTGCTAAATTTTTTATCAAACGACTCTTAAATTTTAGAGGTTCAATGCATAGCGGGTCGTCCAACTTCTATAGAATTATATTTGAGTCACTGACATATCATTTGGTGTAATTGGATCAACCAACTTCAACATCTGCAAATCTAGCAACTTTTAGTTGATTTGATATCGTGCTCTACCAATTTGACCGTTAAAATTAATTGACATCCACATTAGTTGTTTGTCAATTTTGAAATTCAGGTCATCAAAGCACGCAAATTAGACTAACAAACGTGGACGTTGTGGCCAAATATAAAGGCAAATCGACGTTGGGTAATCTAATTGCACCAAATTAAAGATGAATGACTCAATTGCAACTCGGCTCAAAGTTGATGACCCGCAACCCTAAATTATATATAGGAAAGACAGAATATACGTGTGGTTCATAGTCTTATGCATTTAATACATCGAAATTCCCTTTTTTTTTCCCTCTACTTTAGTTAGCCTAATTTTAGTTAGTATTATTTCTTATGTACTATTTTTGCTTTATTATAATAAAAGTAACAGTTCTCCCTTGGATTAGCCAGCATGAAAACAGTTAAACCTGATTAAAAGTGTGTTTGATGCATATTAAAATGAGAGGACTTATTTTTTTGAAGTGATGTGATGAAAAAATATGTGGTTGAAAAAGAAGGAAAAATTATTGATATGATGAAAAATATTATTTTATTGAAAATTGTATGATTGAAAATGAGTACATTAGTACGTGTAATTATTCTCTACTCCTCCCAAACAGTGCACACCGACAGTTTTACTAGATAGAAATATAATTGAACTTTTTCATTCGTACCGAAATGGATTTGTCAGAAAATTGTCGGAACACTCACATGGGAATGTAAGTAAAACCACCCACTCTCTGCTGTGAGCATCTGTTTTCTTTCTGTTTCTGCTGCTCTCTGTACGTGCAGCAATGTTTCCAATTTATAAGTCACGTGGTGTCAGAAAAGTAACGGCTCCTTGCCTCCTTTTGGGCTAGTCTTACTGTATTAGGACCTACAATGGACTACTCCCGATATTCCATAGTCATTTTCATCTACCCCGTTTGACCCCCATTTTGGATAAAAAAAAAATTTTAAATAATGATTGATAGAAGATTGTATGGTTAAAAAGCAAGGAGAATTTTTGAGTTTATATGTAATATTATTTTATTGATAGAATGTGTGGTTGAAATGAAGAATGAGAAATAGAATGAGAAAAAATGAGTTTCAAAGCTAAATAAAAATTGTGGGAAAATTGCACCATTGACATCAATAATTGTTCGAGTAGCAAGTGAGTTGGCACTTTTAAATAAGAACAAATTTCTACTAGATTGTTGCTCGAAATTTACATGTCTAACTTTATAAAACTAGGTTTCATTTGAAAATGGTAATTCTCACATATTCATGTGATCAATTCATTGCTTCACCCAAAAAATTTAAGTTGGAACGGCGAATAGGTAGAATCAAGACAAGTGATTATTGAATATCCTGAGACGGTTTCTCTTGTTGTCACTGTAATTATTTATATATTGGGATTTTTGTACAATATTCTTCTTTCATGTTATTGATTTACCATACGGAAATATCGAAATTGAGAATGCTGATAAAAATATTTGATTTTGATTTTTTATTTTTGCAGTGAATGCAAATGAATGCTTGTTGACAAGAATGCAAGAAATGTCTTTGGATTACCATTTTAAAGTTGAGCAAGAAGTGGGATCATCTACTCATGCCTTCTTTGGCTTCAATGGTGGGTTAATTATAATCTTCTTAATTGTACTAAGGTATTAGTTTAGTAATTAAGTAAGCACTTTTATGATATTCAACCATTCGAGGTATTTTTTGTGAGTCCTCGCAATTGGAAATTATTTTTATCCTAACATTAAGACCTTCGAAAATCAAAACTTATCAAGTCAAACTCGAATTGGTTGTTAGTTGAATTTGCGAATGTTATTGTCATAAAAAAGAGAAACGACTACCTGTGTAAATTTTGTTTGAAGATGGATACTGTTGTTTGCAATCCCTCGATTGGGTTTCTATGAAAAGAATTTTTAATGATTACGAACTCACTCTGTCTCAGGCACCGGTGGAGTATGGAGAATTGCTGCAATAAATGAGGCAGGAGGGTGGAAAGACAGAACTACAGTAGAGGACATGGATCTTGCTGTTAGAGCTGGTCTCAAGGGCTGGAAATTTGTTTACCTGGGAGACCTTCAGGTATGTGATTTAGTCGAGAATTTGTTTTAACATTTTGCTCACTTACTTTTATAGGGTCTGTTTGTTACAAATTAAATCAGACTTTAATCTAAATCAAAGTCAAATAATTAATATAATCACATTTTTCATGGCTTCTACAACTTTTGAACCACACATTTCGAAAACTTCAATCACAATCTACTAAAAATCTAATTTTAACCAAACACCCTCGTAGTGTGTTTGGTACAGTGGGTTAGACAGTATCGTACCGTATTTAAGAAAAAAATTGCTAAAATCTTGTCTACCCTAGGGTGTAAACCTATCTAGTACACAGTAAATATTCTAGTAGAGAAGTTTAAAAACGGTGAATAGAGTGGAGTAGCAGAGGAGGATTCTTGTAGCGGACTTGACCTAGAATATTTCAGAAGTAAAGCTTTGTTTGTTGTTGTTGCTGCGAATCATCTCATACTGACTGATTCAATTCCTCAATAGGTGAAAAGTGAACTTCCTAGTACTTTCAAAGCCTTCCGTTTTCAGCAACACAGATGGTCTTGTGGTCCAGGAAATTTATTCAGAAAAATGGTGATGGAAATTGTCAAAAACAAGGTTTGTGAACAATTCTTCTTCTCTTTTGGATTGAAGAAAAAATCGAGAAGTTTTATATGCTATTAAACGAGAACTCAATACATTTTTTGTGTTTTCGCAGAAAGTTTCACTATGGAAGAAGTTCTATGTGATCTACAGCTTCTTCTTTGTCCGAAAAATCGTAGCCCACATGTTTACTTTCTTCTTTTACTGTGTGGTACTTCCTTTAACCATTTTAGTACCCGAAGTTGAAGTGCCAAAATGGGGAGCCATTTACATTCCATGCATAATCACAGCTCTTAATTCTGTCGGAACTCCAAGGTCGAGTACTTGGCGTTTTCATCTTGTTTCCTAATTTAAATCGTGCATTTGTGCTATAACTATGAGGAAAGTTTTTTTCCCGTGTAATAACATACGAGAACTTGTGATGTTCAGGTCGTTCCACTTACTGTTCTATTGGATTCTTTTCGAGAATGTAATGTCTTTTCATCGAACCAAGGCAACTTTTATTGGTTTGTTTGAGGCTAAGAGAGCCAACGAATGGGTTGTCACTGAAAAACTCGGAGATGCTCTCAAGAACAAGTTGAATACCAAAGCAACACCAAAGAAATTACCCCTATTTAAGCTTGGAGACAGGTAAAAGTATCCTCTGCTATTCTTGTTTGGCTAAGCTTAAAAAAGTAAAATTTATTTCGTTAAGGAAGTTGTTTGAACATGTTGTGTTCATTTTTCATTTTTCATTTTCTACTTTTAAGTAAACAAAGTTATTTATTTGAATAATGCTATTTATCATTATGATGATTTAACATTGGTAATGTGGCAATCTATGTGGAATAATGGGATTTGACAATTCAATTTTTACGAAAAAGAGGGGGAGAGAGAAAGAAATGCGATGGTAAAGGATTGTCACATCATCGATATTCCATCATCATGATGATAAATAACATCTATTTATTTGAAAGTAACTCTTACCATACCATAAAAAACATAACTCACTTTGAATTATAGGCACCTTGTCCTCTCCTCGCTGCTCATTTCTTTGTTTGATGCTAGCATTCAGGAGTAGAGTAAAAATCTGTTGATTTTCGGGGCAGTACTATATTTAAGTTTGAACTTCAAATTATCGAAAAGATTTTTCCGGTTTTATGGAAATTTGCAATCACGGTCGTCAAACTTTCACAAATAAAGCACATAGGTCTCTAATCAATGTTTGCTGGCCCTTAGTTCCTGAAACGTTCTGGTTCACATTGATCACTGAATGGAAAACCATCAATTTTTCCAACAAAGAGTCAGTTGCCTTGCACACGATGACTCGTTTGAAAGTTATTTTCTTCTCCGTGGACACATTTCCCTCCAAAAACAAGATATAATGTGCATAGTTCGTTTACTTGTTGATCATATGCATTTGTACTAATTAACTGATTGCGTCGAGAACCAATACCCCACGAGGCAAGAATCTCGGGGGATGATCTTGATTGCATGAGTTGCCTAAATGTGTTTTGAATGATAACTAAACTGATGCATCTTTTATATTTTCCAGAATATTACTCCATGAGCTGGGGTTCGCGGTCTTTTTATTCGTCTGTGGATGCTATGACTTCCTTTATGGAAAGAACAACTATTTCATATACCTTTTCCTTCAAGTTATCACCTTCACAATCGCGGGATTTGGCTATGTTGGGACAATAGTCCCGAGCTCTTAATCAGTAGCAGTTCTGAATTCATTTGTGTACTATCAGATTCCTCTAAGATTTACCTTCCCGTACTGCAAGCCTCGACAAAATATAGACACCATTCCTTGACTTGATTGCATTTTGAAGAAGATCAAATTGTTCATCTAATAGAGCAGAAAACATTGATTCAGTTCGAAAATGTGCCTGGGAAATTGCTGAAAAGCAAAAAGGTTGCTGTTTTGGATCAGCAATTTATACATTCAAGAACAGGTTGAAGCAGCAAAAATATCATAAAAATGAGAAAAAAAAAAGATAAATAATGTGCCTTTTCCAGCTTATAATTCTTTAGTTGTGTGAGCATTGTACTTCATTTGGTTAATCCATTTTATTTTAGAGTTCTTTCAGCTTATAGAGAAAATAAGCTGAAAATCAAGTTTTTTTTCCTCTTTTCATACTATTAATTGCAGTTTCTCTCAGTTTCTTTGGTCGTATATTATATTAGGCTTTTTTTTCATATAAAGGATCAAATTGACGAATATATGTTTGCAAGTGTGGATGTAAACTTCGACTTGAGATTAGTACTTGGCAATGAGTTAAATGTCTCATTGTACATTGGAGTGGACAAATAATTGTCACGTGCCTCTATTTCTTTATATCATCAAGTTGTGCATTAGTGCATATCAAGTATGTTCATTCTCTACAGTTATTTTTTCAAACCACGTAGATCTAGAACCTTTGTGACATGTTCGATACATTATATTGGACAATAGTAGATAGTATTAAAGATGAGACTAAAATATTACATATTATCAAATATCACCTGTTAAGTATTTCCTTACTAACCATCCATGAGAGGTGAAAGTCAATGATATGGTCATCGTAAACACATTTAGAAAAATGAGGGCATGATTCACGAAAACCGTTTAGTCTAGAATAGTAAACATGCTATACTATAGTTTGTATGTTTTTCTAATTCAAAGGTTCAAATGTTCGTCTCTACTAATTCACTGACAAATTAAGTCTCATTCCAATAATACTAGTAAATTACTCCTTTCAATATAATTGTTTCTTATGTATCTTCCCAAAATAGTTTTGGGAGAAAACACACGAGCAACTGCAATTATTATCGACTCCTAGGTATTGTACCAATTGTTTGTGATTAGACATTGTATTAAGCTAATTATTGAGTCCATGGACATGATACATTTGAGATTTGCCATAAGAAGCTTATATTATTATATTATGTCTCTGTTTGGTACGGATTAAAATTCAAATTTTAATCTAAATTAAAGTAAATAATTAATTTTAATCACATATTTTATGATTTTCACAACTTTTTAGTCATACGTTTCATCAATTTTTATCAAAATTGACTAAAAAATTGATTTTAATCCACCAAATCGGGGCTATAACTAGGCACTCCCTCCTCCCCTAACACACCCACCCCCTTTCTTATTTAGGGCTGACCCTCCACGCCACCCCTTCCTTTTAAGCAAAAAAAAAAAAAAATTGGCGTAAAATTACTCGTTTTGGATTTCTTTTAGTTTAAATAATTATCATTAGAGCCCATATCATTATCTTAATGTAAACGAGTACAGAATCACATAATCCATTCCTTGATTTGTTTAAGGTTATTGAAACTTCAAGCTCAAGTTGATGTGTTACATTTTTTCTTCTGGATAAACAATGGTAACAACTTAAATCTCAACTTTGTGTTTTGTAGAAGCAGATAAACTATTTTGATTAAAAAATGAATCTAGGAAATGTATTGAGGAGAAAATATAAATTTAAGCCCCTGTTTGAGCCACATTATTTTTCTCATTCGCATTTTTCTATTCATTTTCAACTACACATTCTTCAATAAAATAATATTTCTCATTACATCAATAACTTTTCATTTTTTTTCAACAACATATTCTCAATCAATGTACTATTTCAAAATAATATAATTCAAACACACCCTAAACTTATTAACTACTAGTTTTATCTAGGAAAATTTAAAAGGAGTACTAAAAGACAGTTCTTAAGCCTTCAAATATAAATCACTTGTAAAATTATACATTGCTCCATTAATATAGTTAATAGGGGATAGGTGATTGATAACTTTTGTTGAACATGTAGTCTATTATTTCAAAATTATTTAATTTTCATATTCATTTTCAATCACGCATTTATATAATAAAATATTTTGCACGTTCTCAAATTTTTTTCTATTTTTTACTATACGTTCTCGAAAAATCAATCTTCAAAATATCAATTTTTTTAAAAATAATGGCAAAAACTTTAATTTCTATTAGTCTTACTTGATTTGATTTGTCAAGCTTAAAATGATCTTATGTTATCTAGTGGTAGTATAATATTTTCAACTTAAAATATTTAGTAATGGCTGTTTTTCCATTTCTCAAATAAAACGAGTCATTTGTGGGACCATTTAATTTTTCATAAGTTGAGGATCCAGCTGTTATTTTCCTTAAAAGGTTTTAAAAACAAAACTGGTGGCTGTGGGGTTCGAACCCACGCGCACTTATGTGCAGAAGATCTTAAGTCTTCCCCCTTAACCTCTCGGGCAAACCACCAAGATGTTCATTTTAAAACTATTCAATCAAAATAACTGAAAATGTTTACTTTACGGCCCAACAAAATATAAGTGCAATGGCTGACCATGTACAGTTGATATTCGGTACGAAACGCTCGTCCGAGATATCTAGGAGCTTTCATTTTAGATTGAACGACATCAACACACACAAAATACACATTTTTATTGCATAATTTCTTAAATTTCGTTAGATGTATTAACATCAACAGACCAAGTAAGTTCGATGCCGAGTTGTTGTGGGTTGGGCAACCTAGTTCATTTTGAAATTCCTACTTCGCATTCATAGGGGCAAAAAGTAATGTCTCAAATCTCGATATATCAGACAAAAATGAATTGGACGTTCCTCAAGTAGATGAATTTGGAATTGGTTCAGGTGTTTAAAATTGGTGAGATTTGTTGCAAGCGTAACGGACAACGCTCGTTATGATCGATTTTTCAAATTGACTACAATTGGGGCATGTGGAGGGAGTTCCACATTGCAATATTCTACAATACTACAGCAAGCAGATCATCAAGAGTTCACGTATCTTATCCCATACAAAAAGTATCGATCAAGCTTCAAATGCAACACCCTTAGTCTAATACATGTATTCGGTAGCCTTGTCTTTTAATACAATTTTATGTGCCTCCACGCTTAACCTTTGAGTGAGAGACTTGAATGTCCTGTAAAAAGATAGAAATAGCATGAGAGTCTCCAACACTAAATATCTATTTAAGCGATTGTCTAAAAACTTAAAATGTCGAGGGGACCGATAAGGTTTTGAAGAATTAATTTAAATTCAAAGTTTACCATTTATTCTGTATTTAATAATTTATCATTTTTTCCGCCTTTATGAGTTGTCTTGAGTTTTGGAGTGGATTTTTGTTTGTTGCCTTATTTAATTAATTATTTTATTGTTAGATTACAAGAATGACGAGTAACATTATACTCTATTTTTGTCTATTTTCAATCGACAATTAGTTCCATATTTTATTTTTATTAGTTTTCAATATAAAGAATCAAACTAGACAAGACCGAAATCGGTTGGTTCAATTTCGGTTCGGTTCTATAGTTAAATATAGAATCATTTCTAAGTTTTTTATTGATATTTGGTTTGATTTGGTTCGATTCCCCTTTGAAATCGAACCGAATTAGACCGGGTTCGGGGCGGGGGGCCCGTTACTCGTCCCCGCCACGGGGAAAAATTTCCTGCCCCGATACCCGATTAAGCGGGGTATCCCCACCCCGTTTTCGGGTGGGGCCCGCAGATATCGGGTTTGTCGGATTTTTTTGCCATCTCTAGATGACACTAAACTCATCTCTAAATTTAATAGAAGCACGAAGAAAATTACCAAGAAAAACAAAACCACTTAGTTTACCAGATGTTCAAAGTCGAAATAACATCACAGTTACACAATTCAAAGCACGTGACAATGAAACCGAATCGTCAGCAATATGGCAAATAAAGTAGACGCTCCAACTTTTCCATTAATGTGAATGCTCAAACTCCCTCTCAAATACTAAGTTGAACATCAATTAAGGTCTATCCCCTGCAGAGAGAGCTTCTATAGCATAGTTCTTATTATCAATCTTCATATAGGGAGGGGAACAATCTTGGCTTCTTTCACATCCTTCACCTCCCCTAATGCAGCCTGTTTATAATTTTGAAATTATTTAACATCTGCAAGATCATAATACATTGTAAGGAATAAAGATATGTAATAGTTTCAGTACAAGTATGTTAAACAAGATCAGGCTAGACTCTGAACGGTTGCTCGGATTTCACTCCAGCACCATCCCGCCGCTTAAGGATTTCCTTGATAACTTACCCTTTTTTGTTCTTCTCGTGGCCTCCTTTACAATAATTCTTCGGCGACGACATTTAAAATTAGATTATAAGCATCTCTCTATTCTGCGTGTATATGATGTGGGTGGTAGGGATACTTTTAAAATTGGTTTGATCAAACCTCCTAATTTCCACTTTGAAATTTTCAACAAGTGCATATTTCCATAATGGCATTCTAATGATAAAAGACAAAGATGCCATCAAGTAAACAATATAATTAAAAAATATTATTTTATCTAAAAGACAATACTATCATTTTAGTTAACAAGTAAAAATCAAACACTTTCTGCTTAAAATTTTAAAATCGACTAACTTTTATTATCTGTTTATTCAAATATAGAAAAAAAAAACTCTTATTTTTCATCGGCTTCAACATCAAAAACTTAGAAATTAATCAAATGCCAAACAAGATTTTTTTTTTACATCTATCACTTCGAATCGGTAAGTATATTTATGTATTTTTAATTTCGTTTCGTAAATTAGTATATGTTTTTAATCGATAAATCTTATTTCGACATAGATTAATATGTGGATAATTTTTTTAACGGATCTATAATTTTTTAAGCTTAAAAAAGAAAAAAAATCTTCTGCATGTATATCATGGTCATAACAGCANTGTTTCGTCATGCAAATATGGTTGTAATCCCAATTTATTATTTTGGTGATTTCGAATTGAATAAAAAAGATCAATGTTTATGAAAATAGGCTAATGATATACGTGGTGATATTCTAATTTTCATAACATCGAGTACATCATATATGGAAATGTATCATGATCTACAAAATAAGTTGAAAATTGATCCCTCTCAGTACCATATGAAATTGAAATTTCAATTAAACAAGCATTCATTTATTCCGATTTGACCTATGAAGGTTGCTTCCTATGTGTGTTCATTTTCAGACGACTTTTATTGACAGGTAGACTTATTGAATAGTATTATATACTAAGAAGGATAATGTTTTAAATATTATTTATTTCTTTATCTCTCTGGATGATGCTAATTCTAGAATAGCACTCATCTTACCATTAAGACGCTCTTATTATGCTGTATTGGAAATGATAATCGACAAAACATCTTACCTAATTTGTTGTGGGTTAATTTCAGTGAATACTGAAATCTCAAAATAATTTTAAAACTATCATAAAAGTTATTTCATTATAGTAAAACGTTTTGAAATTTGAAGCGCTTAAATATTTGGCCATCTTTTAACAACATTAAGGTAAAATATCGATGTGACAACATTAAAATCTATCATGGCAAACACGGTGTTAATGAAATTGCTACCTAGATGAAATCGTTCCTTCAAGACAAATCATGCAACTCTAAATAACGTCTTATTCTTTTATTTAAGCCTCAAACTTCAGCCCCCAAATCAAATCCAATATCATACATGCATTTCCTTCTAATCAAGGGAATTTTGAATTGGTGTCGTATAATCTGTGTTTTCACAAGTGAAATAATAGGTTTTTCGCTATTAACACTCAGTGTTTACACAGGGTTCTACATTTTAGCGTAATTTTAGGATGTAAAAAATTTTCATCGCAACTCACCCCATGTTGTCTCGTCCCAAGTGGAATGGCGAATCCCCATCACGAATAGTAAATGGGATGGGGATGGGGATGGAAAACATGACCCCACCTAGAATTCTCCAACGTTGCTCAAATTCTTTTTATTTTTTTATTTTAAGTTTTTCGTTTATATCATATTTTAAAAATAAATAATTAATTAAAACGATGGGGGAATTGAGATTTTAAACCCATCCTGACTACCAAAAATATCTGACAAGGCAGTAACAATTATGACCACCCCGACTTCGTCGTGTTGCCATCTCCAACTCATTTCCATCGTATCAAAAAAATCAAGTGTACTTCGTTCCTTGCTTGAGTTGAACCATTAATTGGTAATATGTAAAAAATAAAAATCAATGCATCCCTCGATTACAAAGTTATTAGACCCGATCCGCTTATAAACACAGTCAAGATATAGGGTCATTGTGTTATTGTTGAACATGAGTTGGTGGTCAAGCTAGTGGGTTATTGTTTACAAATTACTTAAACATTTTGTTTAAGTATAATTTTTGAATCATGCTATACGTACATATTTCTTACACAGAATTGTTTCACATATAACACATGGCAATAAATCATTGAAAGACGGGGAAAAAAAAGAAAGAAAAAAACAGACAATTGAGTGGCAACATCCTGTAGGAAACCTGCGAAACTTTCCATGTACTTAGGGAATAATCCTGAATTTTTCTCATTGAGATAAAATTAAAATTTTAAAAGTTATTTGTCATTAATTATTTCATTCCTTTAAATTATTGATTTTGTGAACTCCTCAGTATTGATAATGGTTGCTTTTTGATTTTATTATTTTGTATTTCATATTATTTTAATTTTGGTTAAATACAAATCTTTTATTAGTTATTGATAAAAAATTATGTGTACTAAACATTCAACTCATCTTAATTAAAACAATCTTCTATACATAATAAGTCTATAAAATAATTATTTAGTATTACAAAATGAAGTAAAAAACAGTCAATGATTAATGAGTTACGTGAGATCCAAGTTCAATTCCTAGGGTCATAAAATTTTAAAGTAATTTCTTTTTAAAACTCCGTTAAAAAAAAGGGTTAAAAAAAAGGAAGGGTTAATCAAGTCGACGAGTTCATCAAAAACCACCAATGTCGCTACTTTGACCGGGTCAATTGCACTCCCTGTCACACGATCCCCCGATCCATTTGTCAACAAGTAATTAAGGGCCCAGTTAACAATAATTTTGAAACGTCAAAAGTTATTTTTCAATATATTTAAATAATTTTCTGAAAACATTTTATTTGATTAAAAGAGCTTTTAAATAAAACTTATTTATGGTGTGTTTGAGCCACATTATTTTGAAATAATGTATTTTAAAATAGTAGATTGATGGAAAATGTGTGATTGAAAAAGAAGAAAAAATTATTGATGTGATGAAAAATATTATTTTATTGAAAAATATGTGATTGAAAATAAGTAAAAAAATGATAATAAAAATTTTAATGTGACTCAAACATGGGCTTAAAGTAATTTCGTCACGAAGTTATTCTACAAAAAATATGGTTGCATGTTTACGATAACAAAACTTTAGTTCTTAAAAATCCCTTCGACAAAATGATTTATTAAAGGCCTCATTAAAAATATACAAAGTATTCTCATTGTTAGAAATAAACAATTTAGTTATTGATTTTTTGTGTGTGTGTGTGTGTGTGTGTGTGTAGTTAGCAATATTCACTTTGACTTATAATTATAATCAACGAATGAGCAATTAGGGCAGGAAGAATTGGTTTCAATTTGGAAATTAGAGGACTAGAGGTGAAATCAAATGAAGGCGTGCATTAGTCATTTACTGAATATCCTCCGTCGTTTGATTCTAATTTTTTTTTAAATTTATTTTCATCCAAATTCATTTTCAATAAAATATTTTGTATCACCTACCATTTTTTATCAACTTTTCAATTATATTTCATCATTTTTTAAAATCAAAATTTACTAAAAAATTGATTTTTAACCAAACCAAATATGGACAATACTCATTGAGTACTTTAATTCGTCGACAGATAATAATTAACTTTAAACATATATCATTTTTGGTGAAATGAGATTATAAGCAACGAGTGAGATTGTTCAACAACGTGTTTATAATATCTAGACTTTTACACGTGTGATCGGATTCTAGATGAGGTCAATTTCACTTTAACTAGCTAGTTTCATTCGCTTACCAGTTAGATGTTAAGCCACATGTCGTCTCTTGGAGTATATTTAGGAACCTTTTTTATTTTTTTTTATAAAGAACATGTTCAACATAATAAAAAACATCTTTAAATTTAAAATTTTTGACACAGTTCAANAAGATTGATATTCAGATATCCAAAACAATTCTCTAAAATAGAGAATGTATTACATTTAGTCCCTGCTTGGTGGTGATTATAATCTAGATTTTATCTAAGTTAAATTTAACAATTAATTTTAATCATATATTTTATGGAGTTCCTAGCTTTTCAACAACTTATTACATCAACTTTTATCAAAATTCACTAAAAAATTGATTTTTAATCCCCACCAAATAATGACTTAAAAGAGTTTCTTAAAATTCTCCAAAATTTATACTTTACTTTCTTTTTAGAGTATCAATAAATGTTCCATTTGAGTGGGATTGAGCACCCTGTTTGACCATCAATATTTAGAAAAAATAAAATTTTGAATAGTGATTTTTACGAGAATGTGTGATAAAAAATTAAGAAAAATTTTTAAATTTACTTGTAAAATATTTTATTATGTGAATGTATGATTAAAAATTAGTATATAAAAAAAATTGAAAATAATGATTGTAGTATAAGAACCTAATGCCAAAACCCAATTTACCCTAATTTTCGGATTTTGAACCAGACCCAAAAATCATGGTCCAAACTAAAGGGCTTTTTAACAGGCTTCTGTCCGATACTATATTGTTTTTGAAATCTTTTGGCTGGGTAGTCGGGTATAGGAGTAATTGCTATAAAAATAAATTGAAAATTAAATACCTTCATAGAACCCTAAGTCCCTGACTGGCCTGACTGTTAACAAAAGCAGATCGATTTTCAGCTCTCTCTCTCGCGTTTTTAAGAAACCCTACCTCGTGAAATCTGGTTGCTGTAACGGTAATTTCTCTCTTATGTGCTTATAAATGTGGATAAAAATCGTGTGTATATAAATATAGTAATTGCGGTACTGTGTGTATGCATATTCACGACTTTTTTCATTTTCGGATTTCTTTGTTTTTCACCCACACTGTTTCTAGTAATATTTTCTTGTATATATATGTGATTAATTTTTATATATTTTTTTGCACAAAATATTGTTCAGCTACTATTTAGTTGGAGTGATGGTGAATATTAATAGATAAAAGATTGTGCTTACGTAATCGTAGACTTAAATTCACAAGCAGCAGCAATGGAGTAAATGAGTTTGAAAATCTAGGAGCGAAGAAAGTAATGTCGATAATTTTGATGTGGTTATATAGGACCCACATAGAATTTGTTCGCGTGAGATGATTTTTGCAGACTTAAAAAATCCTGTTTCTAGAAATATTTGCTTATAGATAAGATATACATTTTTTATTATAATTTATTTTGTTATTGCACAAAATCTGGTTCAACTAGTCTGTAGCTTGAGCGATAGTGAATCTTAATAGATATAGATTGTGCTTTCGTTATTGAAGCTTTATTACAAGCAGCAGCAATGGAGTGTGTGAGTTTGCAGACGTGGAAATCCACGAGTAAAGAAAGTAGTGTTGATTCTGATGTTGTTAGATATAGGATACACATTGAATTGGTTTATTTCATATTGTTGATTATTGGATGGTCATGTGCAGAATCAAATTGTAGCATGAGTTTTTTCAGGTAGGGTGAACATGTAGGAGCTGGCTTATTCTAGTAATATACCTTTTGTGGATGAATCCATGAACATTTTTGTTTAGTGGACTATATACCACAATGAATTTGTTTTAATAGCGGGGTGAATCCCGTTCTGCGTGGAATGATCTTCCCTTTACAAGGCATTCCCTTTTTACTTTGTATTGTGTATTTACCACTGGGTTTCTAAATTTAGAAATGTGATTTTTGCTTTATTGACTTATTTTGTATCATGGTTTGGGCTTTAAAAACCGGAATAAGTTTCCATTACCTCCTGTCAATAGTAAATCTATTATATATTTGGAATGCTAAAAGAATTACCACATGATTTTACTAATTTATATGACCGTATTGTTTTTCAATCACCGATTCTTTCCATAAATACAGATATTCAGATTGGTAATTATAAAAAAACTCAGTACATAAATCATAAGATAAGTATCTTTTCTCACTCTTTATAAGTAAACTTATAAGCCAACCCAAACATGCTCAGCATCTGCTACTCTCCCTTCCATAGACATTCAATTCTCATCGTTCTCTCTTTCCCGCAAGCACACATTCCAGTGCTAGCACAAATTTCTGAGCCTGGAATTTGCATATGTATTTTGCTAAGTACCGTGCCTCTGTACTTCATTTGATTCTAATCCTGAATTCTTCTTTCTTAAAAACCAATCTCTAATTTCTATGAAGCAAAATTAACTTGCTGTTAGTGGTGTTTAGTTAACATGCTGACAATTTTCATATTAACTTTTTCATAATTTATAATTTTTGTTCTTAGATTTGGTTCTGTAAACGGACTATTTCACGAATGCTTCACAACCATCTCATTAGTTATTTACTGAACTGTTTTCTCCTTTATTTCCAGATGTCGAATTATGAAATTGAAGAGAACTATCATTCCCAACCTTCTGCTGATTCACCGGAAGCAGCAGGGTTGCAGGAACAAGCTCATATGGTGACATCAAATTCAGATTCCAAACAGGTCAGCAGAAAGAGTAATACAATTGAACTTGATGATGAGCATTCTGTTTTAAGAAGAAGGAAATACATTGATCCATGATGTTATACTGTGAACATTTTAATTAAACTTTATTGAGAAGCTAACACAATGAGAAGAATAAGTGTTAATTATTTGGCTGAACAATTAAAAGCCTATTCAACTGTTCATATGTTTTTACTGCTCATAAATTATTATAGAACTTGAAGAAAAATCAAAGTAGGAATATCAAGTTTGAGTTGCATACCACCTAGAACCCTAATCAATCAGACTAGTACGAGGACGGGAGTAGTTTCCCTCTCTGTCTAGCTTCACAATAATAAAATTAACATTACTACTAGCACACTGCATGCCACGCTAAATTTAGTACTGATAGAGATGTAGGTTGAAAATGAATGGATTGCAATGTAACTATAGTCTGAATTCACCATTCTCTTCCCAATTTTTAAGCAAACCAATGATTTATATCAGTGGTAGACTATATTTTGTTCAATATTTTTGAAATCTTACAATTTATTAACACCTGTTTTTGATGTTATCGAGGATGCATTTAAAAGTTAATCTCATATGTTTGGCAGCATGGAATTTAAGAATTCAAAATTGAGATTAGACAAAAAATTCAAATCAAATTTAATCTATTCGACAACTACTGATTTTGTGCTCCAAATCTAAGGTAATAAACGTGCTTCTAGTCTTGGGGACTGATGTGATGGTATATCTTGGTTATTTCTATTAGCATTAAATAACGAAAATATAGCTTTTAGCTACTAATGGTGGCGTGCGTGATTATACTTTTGTTTTTCTTGTATGGCTCTCCCAAAATTAGTAGAAACAGCTATTTGGCTGGTTAGAAATTATATTTCTTGTTTGATATTTGTGTGCTAAATCTTTGTTGTTATTATGCTTTTTCAGTCCTCCAGGGAAAAGGAAAAGGAAAAAGCGCATGATAAAGACCGTGGCAGGGACACGGACCGTGAGAAGGAGAAGGACAGGGACAGAAACAGGGACAGGGACAGGGACAGGGATAGGGATAGGGATAGGAAAAGTGATAGGCATAGGGATAGAGATAGGGAGAGGGATCGAGAAAAGGATCATGACCGTGACCACCGAGATCGCCACAGGGATCGGAGTGAGAGACGGGAACGAGAAAGGACCAAAGATAGGGATGATGATGATTACTACAGAAGCCGAGACTATGACAGGTGAGGAACCTTCTGTACCTTTAATTGTTATACTGGTGGTCTCTGGCATATATCATTTGTGTTTCCATTTCTTGTTCGTCTCAGCTTCTGCCATCAAAGGGTGTGCTTTTAGCCCTCTGAATTCTCAGGTAGGAAGTTACTCATACGCCGACCTTGGAACTTGCTGTTTTTCCTCTTTGTGATCTAATGACCATTTGTCTTTGTACTTGCCTACATTCTATATTATCGTTTCTCAAGTCATCTTGCTGAACGCCGATACTTTTTCTGTTTGTTTAGGCAGTTTTTCTCTAGGCATCAGTTTTCATATTTTTGATTTCTTATGGTTGCAGGCGCAGAGATCACGACAGAGATAGAGAGGACAGGCACAAACACAGATCTAGATCTCACTCGAAGGCAAGATCTGAGCACAGATCAAGGTCACGATCTCGTTCTCGCTCAAAAAGGTAATATTATAAAACTGTAAATCATTGCTCAGGTGCCCTTAATATGGAAGTCATTCAATTTCTAAATAAACAAAACAAACTGCTGCAGCCTGCAGGTATCCATCAAAATTGTTCTTACATTGACTTAAATTGTATATTGATTCTTTTCTGATGAAATAACATCTTTGAAAAGATGGTCACACTTATTTCTCTCCACAGCCTGATTGTTGAGATTGTTATCAAATTTGTAAAGCATATCTAACGGACTGTGTTAAGAAGTAAACATCTCTTCTAAATTGAAAGCAAAGGAAAGTCCTATTCTAGTCAGCTTTTTCTGACTGGATATCCAGCTCAATCATTTTGGTTGTTCTTCTATTTTTCTGTTCACCACCTGCAAATATAAACAAGATATGGTGGTTTGATGTATCATATTACCCCATCATTAGTATTATACTTTTTGTAATTCATCATTCTTTTTTTCTGATGGTTTTGGCGTTTCCATCACCATTGTCTATTAGCCTCGCCTCGGTATTAATTAAGCGACTTTAACAGCAAAAGGATTAGTGGTTTTGACATGGCACCTCCTGCTGCAATGCTTCCTGCTGCTGCTGCTGCTGCTGCTGCTCCTATAGGTACAACCCAATAATTATTTTACAGTTCAATTATCATAATGACTTTTTTTCTCTTTTGACATAGTGCAAAGTTCGTGTCAAAATACATTGGTTTCATTTTGGTAAGCGAACTCATTTCTTCAGTGCACATGCCACAATATGGAGTTCTGGTCCCTAGTTGGTGGTTCTGCTTTTCTATTAATTATTTTCTTTGTGAAATAATTATGAAACTGAGAGGATTTTTGGTTTCTTGTTGTGTTTGGTGTTTCTTTGTTTGTTTTGTATGTCATATGTTATGTTCTAAGAAGGCAATGTTGGGCTACTAGCCCCACTGTGATGACAATGGGCGTGAGCCGACTTCTGTAGCTTTTATGTTCAAGGAAGAATCAATACAGGTCTTGTCCATCTTCAACCAGGATTTGCACGTTTGGTAGTTTTTACAAGCATTTTTCTCCAGTAGTTGAATATGCAGCCATTTCCATTCTAGTTCGTTTTGATCGCAAGATGATAGGATTTTGTCTAAAATATTAGCAAAGGAATCTTTTTTTAAATATAAAAATTTAAATCTAGCTTGTATCTTTCAAGATCGAGATGAGGCACCTACTATACGTCGTGAAATGTAACTTGATTAACTTGATTTAGCTTTCACAGGTCAGATGCCTGGAATTACCCCACCAACTCCTGGAATGTTCCCCAACATGTTCCCTTTGGCATCTGGACAGGTTTCCCTATTTCTATACTTTTTGTTGTCACTTAACTTTTATTGATTGAGCTTCTAGAAATTAATGTTGAGTTTGTTGCAGTTTGGAGCTCTTCCTGTTATGCCCTTGCAGGCAATGACGCAGCAGGTTGTTTTTTCTATCGATTTAATCTAGTTCTTGTTGCTTACAAATTGCCTTGTATTGATGAAACAGTCGTTTTAAATGTTGCATTTTCAGGCTACCAGGCATGCCCGGCGAGTCTATGTTGGTGGACTTCCCCCCACTGCTAATGAACAGGTAGTAATCCTCCATTATTAAATTTTGTTGCCTCATTTAGTTGGATATAACATACAGGTATGGATGGTGTCGTATATGATATATTTAGCATTAACATCTAAGTGCTTACTCATAAATAACTTCTTTTGCATTTTTGGTACTTTAAAGACTTTTTCAAACATATTTTGCATTTTCTATAAAAGAGAAGAAGGCTTTTCTTGTATTTTACTGCTTTGCAATTGAATTGACCATTATGTAGTTAGGTAAATTCTGAAAGCCATTTTAACAGCAGAATTGTAACTCTTGTATAGTTTCATTTGCATGTCAGTGACCTTGTTTCATGCTCTGCTATCTCTTCTTACTCATAATTTTATTTTTCTGTTGGCTATCGTTGCTTCTGTGGCAGTCTGTGGCTACCTATTTCAGTCATGTTATGTCCGCAATCGGAGGAAACACCGCCGGTCCTGGTTAGTCAACATGCAATTATAATTTCTTTTGTGTTTTATCTTTTTGAAGAGATATAGAACCTATCCCATGTGATTTCAGGAGATGCTGTAGTGAATGTTTATATTAACCACGAGAAGAAATTTGCTTTTGTGGAAATGAGATCTGTGGAAGAGGCTAGTAATGCTATGGCCTTAGATGGCATTATTTTTGAGGTATATGATCCTTTTGTAAAGTTCACAAAGATTGCTGAAATCTTTAACCCTTACTGCATTTGATAAAATGTAGAAGGTAATTGCTCCTTCAATTTCTCTCGAGTGAGTATATAATACTATGATGTAACCTATGCTTCATAAGCATCATTTATCTAAACATAATGAAATGTCCTTTGAAGTTTTAGGTTTTGTATCATTTTTAACCATGTCGTCGATCTCTCTTTACTACATCAATCAAACATATACTCACTTGCTGTTTAATTACTTTCTTGTCCAGGGTGCACCAGTTAAGGTCAGAAGACCCAGTGATTACAACCCATCGCTGGCTGCTACTCTTGGCCCTAGCCAGCCTAATCCCAATCTGAACCTTGCAGCTGTTGGGTTAACACCCGGATCTGCTGGCGGACTTGAGGGTCCAGACCGTATTTTTGTGGGTGGTTTGCCATATTATTTCACAGAAGCACAGATCAGGGAGCTGCTGGAATCCTTTGGACCCCTTCGAGGCTTTGATCTAGTGAAAGATAGAGAAACTGGGAACTCTAAAGGATATGCATTTTGTGTTTACCAGGATTTGTCTGTTACAGATATTGCTTGTGCAGCACTTAATGGGATAAAAATGGGCGATAAAACGCTTACAGTTAGGCGTGCTAACCAAGGTACAACACAACCTAAACCTGAGCAAGAGAGCGTGCTATTGCACGCTCAGCAACAAATTGCATTGCAGGTAAGGAAACTCTGTTTTCCCCGCTCTGTTTTAAGCCTCATATGGTGCTACCACCTTCAAGATCCATAAATTTAAAGATCTAAGGGATTCTTCACTAAACAATACATATTATATTATCTTCACGGGTAAGTTTCAACGGATCGTGAAATTTCTGTTTGATAAGATGCCTATTTGTTCCCTGAAGTTCTGTGACACAAACATTGCCTTGTGGAGTGAAACCTCCACTGAAATGTTAGTCGATCTCATTTCTCGTTCGAACAGCTAAATTATTTCACTCTACTGAAATGCCAGTCAATTTCATTGTTTGTTTGAACAGCTATATTACATTTCAACTTTAGCATAAAAAATGAACTGGAAAAATGAAAGTAAACAGTTGCAGCCAATCTCTAATGATTTCAGCCTGCCCAAGTCAGCAAATTATCTAATTAAAGGCTTTTGGGGTTTCTCTGCAATTACGATCAGACGATTCTGGCTTCATATTCATAGAAACAGGGGTTTATAATGAGCAAGTAGTTAAATATGAATTCAATATGCCATTTAAGAGGGTCAAATATATCTATTTGCAGTACCTAATGGCTTGGATTGACTTATTGCTGATATATTATTCTTAATTTTTTATCTTTTTTGACGAATTTAGTGGCTTGTCTGGAATTATTATATTTATTTCTGTTTGAAACTATTTGCCCTTGAATTTTTTGGTTCACCTCCATTCTTTTTGCAGAGATTCATGTTACAACCTGGAGCACTAGCAACAAAGGTTTTGTGCCTATCACAAGTTGTGACAGAAGACGAGCTCAAGGATGACGAGGACTATGAAGATATACTGGAAGACATGAGAACTGAATGTGGAAAATTTGGTAAATGCTTCAAATACCTCTTGAACTTCACGACTTGCGAATTTTCACATTCTGCCTTGTTGATCTTCCTATTAATAATTTTTCCTAATTGCCCCAACATATAGAAAGCCTCCGTAGGACCATAGCCCCTTTCATTTCATCCCAATGGGTACTTCCAGGGATCCTATTAATTTGTGTATTGGTATTATTTTTTGCAGGTTCTTTGGTGAATATTGTCATCCCGCGCCCAAATCCTAATGGTGAACCAACACCAGGTGTTGGAAAGGTTGGTTTAAGTGTTTGTTACTTGAGTGTTTTTAATGATAGATTTTATATAATTGGTTAAAATTGAAAATGTGTTTTTATTTTTGATGCCACTGCGAGTTACTTTAATGCACTCTATTCTCTCTCTCTCTCTCTCTCTCTCTCTTTTTTCTTTTTTACTTGACACGAAAAAAAAAATATATTCACATGTTTATTAACGAAATTGACTTTTTATTTTTTCCTCAGGTTAGCCAAACATGATCTATAAGAGTATGTTTAACTAGATAAGAAATGTTTTTATTGGTAATAAGTAAAATACTTATTTTGACTGCATTAACTTTTTCTTATTTAAAAGCATGAAAAACTAACTGTCCAAACGTAAGTCTTACTACTTTTAAGCTTAGCCAAACATGCTAGTACCAAGTCACTGTTTGGGGTTTGACCATGGTCAAGCCTGTATTAATCTTCTTTCATGTAGGTCTTCTTGGAGTATGGAGACATTGAAAGTGCTACAAAAGCTCGACAAGGACTTAATGGTAGAAAGTTCGGTGGAAATCAAGTTGAGGCGGTGTTTTATCCCGAGAACAAGTTTTCCGAGGGAGTTTATGATGGCTAATCATTTGGCACTGTACTGCACTTTATACAGATGTTTATGAGAGCTCAAATGAGTGCTAGATGTTTGGTGTTTAGTCTACTGGACTTGTACTGTTTTTATTTTTCTATGGACACGGATTGTAGTTTTTCCTTGGATTGGGTGCTTAGTGTCGATCGAAGCTAATAAACTATTGTTCCAGGGCATGCATCTTGAGCATGGTGTTTTACTTTAACAAACAGGAAAAAAAATCTCTTTATATGTACAATTGCATTCTAGTGCATGTTTGGTTTGTTGGGAGGGTATAAACATGAAATAGACTTCTTAAAGCATGTTTGGTACTTTGTATTAGATTGCGATAGGGCAGCATTAGGCGGGCGATAAACTCTCGGGTTGTTTTTCACTGGGATCGCTCGAGTTGCCGTTAGCACGAGGCTAGCGAAAATGCGGTGACTATTTTCTCAGGTTCATAAGTTTGATCTCTTCAAGTCCACTTCGATTTAAACATCAATATCCACTTGTATCAAATAGATAAGATATTAGGTTTTTTATTTTTTATTTTTTTCGTTCGACTCGTTTAAGGTCATTTCATCTTTTCTTTTAACTCTAATTTTTCTCGTTTGACTCATCTAGGATTTTAAAGATCAATTTTGGAGCTTCAATGAGCAAACTTAGCTCCGGTTTGGTTTAGTTAAAAAAAGTTGATGAAGTTAAAGCAAGCAATTAATTTTAATAAGATATTTTATGGATTCCTAACTTTTATCAATATTCAATTATGTATTACATAAATTGTCATTTAATGAACAGTTCTACTTATGAATATAAAATTATCATACAGTTGTGTTTCTTGTAGGTGAAATGGTTTTTTCTTGTGAGCGAGAAATGTATGTATTGCTATTATAATTGCCCAGGATATATTGTTGTTACTTCTCTATTAAGGTTATTTTTGTCTTTTTCCTGTTTATAATTTCTGAAGTTCATATACTGTTTCTATATTTTTATCCAATTTGTTTAAGCATGGTATCAAAGCAATTTGGAAGGACTGATATTTTTCTTTTTCTTTTTGTGTGTGAGGGTATTTATTTCATTCCTCTTCTTTTGTCTCATCCTTGGATTTGATTTTATAGTTTCCTGGTAGTGATTGTCGTGTGTTTTCTATTGGTTCCTCAAGGTGGAGCGAATAAAAGTCAAAAAACCATGTTACATATTGTAATGCATTGAAATATCTTGCTTTGAGATTTTTTGAGGTAGAAGAATACAACCACCATTATAGACATGAATTGAAGCCAAATTGATTGGTTCTTCGCCATAAGGAGAATCATATACTTCATTCGAGAAAGAGCCAAACATTTTTGCTTCAACCACCCACATACACGATGGTGGTTGCACTCTTCATCCTCTGAAAATTTCAAAGCAAGATTTTCTAAAGAATTGAAGCATGGAACACAGTTTTTCTGACTCTTTAGAACAATATTCTGATTTGCTCAACCTTGAGGAATCAATAGAGCACATGACAATCTCTTAGGATCGAATGCCTCAAGTTTTCCTTTCTAATCTTGATATAGTCAATGATTTAAGCCCCAAATCCTAACATGCAATAAAGAAAACTCCAACACAACACATCGTCCATATTAAATAAGTTGTGAGTTCTGTGTGCCATATTCCACATCGTCCATTTATACCAAATCGTACCTCAAAAGAACCCCTCATTCCTCATGAAGCACACACAGAAAGAACCGAGCTATTTTGTGTCATCCATGTCCATAATGGTGGTTACACTCTGCGTTCATAAAAAAATTCTGTACTTTTTGTTTTTAATTGTACATCACAATTTACATATTTGTTTACCAACAAATGATGTAGCAATATTTAATTGAGTTAAAATCTTGTCAACCCACAAAAAAAAAAAAAAAAAAAAAAAAACCAACTCATCCACTTTCACCTCATTAATCTGTGAAAGACTATTTAAATAGTGACGTATCACATGCATTTTCCTTTGTTTTTATTATTATTTTATGTTTCAAATAAACTCTTCCTTTTAGCATTCTAGAACACATACACAAAATGCACAAAAATAATAGGATATAGAAAATTTTGCTGTAATTTTAGATCATGTTTTGTCCCATTAAAATTATAGTAAATTTTTTCCTCCCCTTTTTATCAATCACACATTTTTCAATAAAATAATATGATAAGTAATTCTAAAAAAAAATCTACTTTTTTAACCATACATTTTTTTTAAAAAAAAATACTACTCCAAACATTAAAATTTTAAATAATGGGATCAAACGGGGCCTAGACAAAACTTATTGATGTGGATCTTTTCTCCTACCAACTCAAGGTTGAGAATCATATTTTAAATTATGTATATTATATTTCACATCGAGAAACTTTACAGAAGTTATTTTCTTGAAGTCAATCGGTGGTTGGTGCTATTTTTCATAGTCAAAAAAGCCTTCCTAAAAATTGACGGCGATGCCAATTTTGTACTCAATCAAAATAAGGTAATTCCGTCATTGGTTTGAGTTGTTGGAAGTTACTAGCTCATTAGACATTTCTTATACAATGCCAACTTTGGAGAAATTTTGTGTAAGTCGCCTTTTCAATAGTGGGATATGGAAAATTGCAAGATAAGCAAAATGGGCTCCGCCTAAAGTCAGTAAAATATATATTTCTTATGAATGGTCGATGTGATTTTATTTTTATTTTAAGCAGATCAAAACCTACACAAATTTTAATGAGAAAGTAAACAACGAAAAGTGATGGCCAAGAAAAATACGAGTCCATAAAGCAAAACAGCAACATGGACTCGTGGTTTGTTAATAAAGTAGCAAGTTTTCAACGTTTTGTCCACTCCACTTTTTCCTTAATAATATCGAAAATTAGACGATTTTTTATTTCATTATAAATACGATATAGCAAATTTTTGCTGAGGACAAGTTTTCGTTTGCTATACAGTGTAGAAGGTTATAGATGAATTATACTAAAAAAAAAGTTGAGGATATATTCATTATATATTTCATAAAGATGATGATGGAAATTGTAAAATTTCTTTAATTTTTTTTATGAAAATCTTTTTTAATAAAATATGAAGGCTTGCATAGGGGCCAATGGATCAACCAGGGCTCGCCTCTTGATCAACGAACCAGTCCAAACTCGGCTTGTCCAAAGAGTCGAACCAAGCTTGAGTAGCTGTTCGGCTCGAACCATTTGGCTTTTGCTAATCTTGCATGGTAAGAAAGTTGTTTTTTTCTTATTCGCCACAAATGAAAAAAGAAAAAATTATGAAATTAGAAAATCATCCTTAACATCTAATTTGCCACAAATTTCAAGGTTGTCAGAGCCCTGCTACTTGGCTTGGGATTAAATCTCGGGTCAAATGACACTCCTGATTTGATCCGAAATTTAATTTTTGAGGCTCTTGATTTGACTTGAGATTTAATCCCGGGCCAGCCAGTCTTTTCCACTTCGTATTTACCGGTCGTTCTTGCCTTTCCGTCGAGAAATAAAATTCAAAAAAAAAAAAAAAAAAAAAAAAAAAAGAAATTATTATACAATTAAAATTGTAGCAGTGTTTTCTGTGAAATAGTAAGACTACATTTGAACAGAAAAAGTGATGAAGCTATTGTGATTCTTCTATGGCAGGATTCCATGGAGTCATATCCATGGGATAACTCCCAAAAACTCTCAAGAAAGATGTGAACTCTTGAACTTCAGCCATGGCGTTTTGAGCCCTCTCCTCCGCCATTGATGCCTCAAAATCTACATAAAACATGTATTCAAAGCGCTTGGAGCCGACGTCCGCCGCCGTGATTGGCTGATTCCGGAGCGGCCGCGATTCGATTTTTGTCAGATTGATATTGCGAAAAGCGAAGGAGGATAGAATCTTGAACAGAATGTTTGTACCCTTTTCCTGTGCGAATGCGATGCTTGTTTTGAATGGCCGATCTGTGCGAGGAATTATGGGTTCTCGTGATAAGATTACGAATCTCGTGAGATTACATGAATCGTCTTGGATTCCATTGGCCAGGATTTGGAGGCCGTACAATTCAGCGGCTCGTGAAGAGGCGATTGCCGCCGTCTCACGGAGGTTGTTGGTGGCTATGTACTCCGCCGCTCCGGCGGTGTCGTCAAATGCTTTACGGGTGGCGTTGAGGCCTAATTCAGTGAGTGTGTTTTCGCATTGGGAGAGTGCTTGAGGGTGGCTTATGATTCGAGTGAGGTGTTCGATTCGGACGCCAGGGAGTGCGATGAGGCAGTGTTGGACGGGGAGCTGAACCTCACCTACTATGTGGAGACGGTGGCGGAGGAGGAGGTCGTAATTCCGATGAATAGAGCCGCCGTGTGAACTCTCCACTGGAAGCACTGCTCTATCGGCGATCCAATGCTCCACCGCTTGGAAAGCAATTTCGAATTGATCACACGGTATGGCTTCGCAATTGGGATACGCCTTGCCGGCGGCGGTTTCGCTGTAGGCACCCGGAAAGCCCCGGTACGCAACTCGGAGCTGCGAGCCGTGCAGCGGCGCCGCTGAGAAGTCGGCCATGCTCAGCGGCTTGGGAAGAGCCAAGGAAGATTTAGGTCCAGCTCCATTAATAGGAACGAGTTCCAGATTCTGGTGGTCGTTCACGGAGGCAATTCCGGCAGCGCCCGTGTAGGTATTCTTACTATCCTGTTGCAGGGACGCAACTTTACCGGCCAGGATGGCGCAGCAGCTCTGCCATTCGTGAGGAGTTCCGCCAGCATTGGCTGGGTCGACGCATTTGACGGAGAGTCGAATGGGGCTGGACCGCTGGTGGGCCAATCCAAGACCCGGAGGCGACGCTATCCGGACCATGGACTTATCAATAGTATTCCACAGAGGATTGAGGGATTGCATGATTTAATCTTTCGGGGATGTAATTGAATTAAATAAATAAATTTATAAGGACTAAAATGAAATGAATTTAAAGCTTGCAGTTTTCCTGTAAGCTGAGAAAGAAATGAATGAGCAATTGGTGGTTTTTATAATGGAAAAGACGCGTGTTTACACGGTCAATCTCTCACCTAACCCTTCATTATTGTTTCTATTGTGTATACATACATGCACCAATACACAACGTAACTTAATAAACATTTTGGTAATGTGGAAAATAATTTATTGCACTGTTTAATATAATTTAAGGTTTTTTTTTTTATTTTAAAAAAATATTTTTAACCACGCATATTTTAATAAAATAATATTATATGTAAATATAAAACTTTTTATTACTTTTTAATCACACATTCTTTAAAAAAATTAATATTTCAATTTTTTTCCCCTAAAACCTCGTTAAAATGGAAGAATATAGCATAGATAGTTATATATGTTACAATTACAATTATTATATTACTCTGTTAAAACCTATCGCTCCATGCGGGGACAGAGGGATGTGGGGGCAGACATGCCTACCCTAGGCCTTTAGTTAAAATTTTATTTTATTGAATTTTGTTGTGTATCGGTTTAGTATAACTTATTTATTTTTATCCTCCGACTCTACCCTTGGGTTCATGCCACAATCGAGTAGATTTTAACTGTTGGAATGGTCCATTTTGTAGTAATTCAATTCGGATCACTATCAATAACGTATCTTAAAAACGAACTCTAATTGCTCGTTTGATACTCAAAATATGTTGTACACGTTTGGGTTATACCGTATCAAGTAACGAGAATGTCCTAGAATTTTGAGGATAATTAGGAAGTGGAGTGCATTAGGGTCCTAAGCTCATAATCGTTGCCATAATGCCATTCATTGACTCGTGCAAACAACATTAGTTTTTTGTATTAATGAGATAATGTGTTTGGTAAGACTAATTTAGTAAATAATCAAATTATGCAAGTGGGGTATTGGAAATGATTATCCTATTCAAATCCAAGACCTCTTTATCTATTTTCGTATAATTATTAGTTAGGAATATTACAATTAGTGCTTATAAGTTATAATGACTACTAGTAGTATTTTTGCATATCGATCATTTTCAAACTAATTTATCATTAAAGAGAAATTTTAGAAATAACGTATACAATTCTCATCTCTCTCGTCTAATTGTGATAAGAAGATGAATTTAACAATGAAGATAAAGACGAGAAAACCTATGACAGTATCACCGTTCTTGTAAGGAGCCAAATCCAATTCAAACACAAATTTCGTAATAGATGTTTACGACTTATAGAAAATGCATATTTGTGTTAATATATGCAATAGAACATTCTAGATCCTTGCAAAATGCTATATAGGATTTATCATTAAAAAGAAATTTTAGAAATAACGTATACAATTCTCATCTCTCTCGTCTAATTGTGATAAGAAGATGAATTTAACAATGAAGATAAAGACGAGAAAACCTATGACAGTATCACCGTTCTTGTAAGGAGCCAAATCCAATTCAAACACAAATTTCGTAATAGACGTTTACGACTTATAGAAAATGCATCTTTGTGTTAATATACGCAACAGAACATTCTAGATCCTTGCAAAAATGCTCTATAAGATTTATCAGTATTTGCATCATATATTACGTGGGTATGAAATGTTGCATTAGCCATCTTTGAAGTAGCACTAAACTACTAATTTTATTATATAGATTTTGGTTATTAAATTGGAAAAAGACCATGGTAATAATTATATGCAAGAAAAAATAACATACTGCACGCAAATCTATCGGAAAATTCTTAATTTAACATAAGAGCACGTTTGGTTTGTTTAAAAGAAAATTTATTTTATTTTGCCAAATACAATGAGAGTAGTTTTATTAAAATTTGTGTCATTATTTCTTGTATTCCAAAATTTCCAGTTTAGTGTACTAAATTTGTAGCCCAGTGTTCAATTTTGACAAAATCTCTTTCAAAATCCGTCAAAAAAAAAAAAAAAAAAAAGGAAAAAAATGTTGATACTATATACTGTTGACTTTGACCAGTCGACTGTTCAGATAATAGTTGGTATGGAGCTGAAGAAGTACTTTTTTTTTTTTTTTTTAATGTTTGTTAATTTCCTTGTAATGCTTTCCATGAAATTTCCCACGAGAATGTGTTACTAATGCATTTTAATGACATTTAAGAATGTCAGATAATTACTGTCATATTTTTCAAAGTACGAAATAAAACACTTAAGTATTCATTCATTTTTCGAGCTAATCTTCAATCCCTTCAATGGCCGATCTTTGCTTGGGTCGACTTATAGACTCTGCCCTTGCTTTTCATTGATTTCTCTCAAGGGCTTTTATCATATTTGGCGATTTAAAATTTTAATTTTAATACAAGTTAAACTGTTAATCATCACTCGATAGAACCCGTCTAGCTCTTCGTGTGATGGACACCTAAGTGCACTAAACTTAAAAGTTTTGGGATCAATATGTTACTAGAAATTTAAAGAGACCTAAGTGCTGTATTCTTTAAAGTTTCAAAAATTCACCAGTAATTTTCACAAAAATGTGTGAACATTACATATAGATTATCCATGAATACGAATAATTTCGTAATGTTCAATGTACTTTACGGAAAATATTACTTTTTTAAGTTTTGGCTAATGTCCTCGTCAACAAATTATTGACGGGTATGTGTGTCCGTTCCCGGAGTTAGGGAAATAATAAATAGATGGAGAAAAATGTCCCATATTTAACAATGTTTAATAATGGACTTTAGCTTGATGCAAATAGGTTTTTCATTATTTAAAAAAAAATTAGAAAAATAAACTTCAAAAAGTTGACGCATGGAAAATCTCAAATGAAATGGTTATCCCTTTACTCAATCAAAATTCTAGAAAATGTTTACTTTTAATCAATTCCAAGTTTTTTTTTCTCTAATTTTTTTATTATAATTTTTGTTTTTTATTAATATATAAGTCTTTTGTGGACAAATTGGTTGACTTACACGTAAAAGTAAGTAGGTGAAATATTTTTGTAATGAATATAATATTGCTGCCTAACATTACCAATTCAACTTCATAAAATATCACTCTACCTATAAATTTCATACATTTATATTTTGATAACTTCGCACAATATCTAGACACGTGCAACTATTTCTAGTTGCATTACACACCATCGATTGATTCTTTTTTCGGATTTTCCAATTTATGGTTGGTGTTGTGGATAATTTTGAAAATAGAAATGAAGTATTAGACATTCAAGACTCCAAAAAGTTGAAAATTTGTCTTGAAATATTAAAAGTTAGATTTTGTTAGTTGTAGATCGAAGTGTTAGTTGAAAACTTGTCTTGAAATATTAAATGGGTGTCCATTATGAACAACACTATGTTATGGACTATGTACCCATAACATCACTTAATATTAAAAGTTTGGTTGACAACCCGACGTACACCCCCTCACAATAGAGGGAGGCCCACATCTAATAAAAAAATTCGTTAACCCCTATTGTGGAGCGATGCTACATGTGCATTCTATTTTATCATTTGATTTATATTTTTTACACTTGTCAAGATTTCAAGTCATCTTTGACAAAAACATCTTTAATCCAATCATTGAAAAATTGTTACATATTCAGCCCATGTTTGAGTCACGTTAAAAATTTCATTTTCATTTTTCTACTAATTTTCAATTACACATTCTTCAATAAAATAATATTTTTCATCATATCAACAACTTTTCTTTCTTTTTCAACTACACATTCTCCATTAATTTACTATTTCAAAATACATTTTTCGAAAATAATGTGACTAAAACACACTCTCAGGGTATAAATAGCGATGTCAAAAAAACTCGACGACTCGGACCAAAAAAAGCCTGGGCCGGCCTGTGGCTCGATGTTATCGAGCCGAGGTTTGGGGCGAGCCCCATTTTGGGGCATCGGCTCGAGCCTGCGCTAGCCCAGGCTCCTCACCAGCCCGTGTCACGGGTCGAGCCGAACTTTTTTCATTTTTTTAATATTTTTTTGATAATGGAAACAAATTTTATAACTAATTGTGGAAAAAAATCACTTTAATGGAAAATTTTCATGTCAAACAAAGTNAATATGATAAATTTTAAATACATTATAAAAAATTATAGATGTATATTGAATTTTTAAAATAAAAAAAACACGAGTCGGCTTGACTGGCGAGCTAAAGCTCCAATCGAAAGCTCGGGTCGAGCCACATTTTTCTGGCCGAGCTTTTGTTCAGTTCGGCTAGAGCCCAAAAAAGCTCGAATATGTTTTGCTTGAGTTGAATTCGAGCTTTTGACTTTCGTCCTTTTTTTAGTATAGACACCAACCGACAAAGGACTTGTTTAAATTAAACATTTAAAAAATTCACTAATAGTACTATTGCAACATCTTACAAATATCTTGTCCCATGTGCCTAGAACACATTGTGTACAGTAATTGATAGTGAGGTACACAATTTTTTTTTAAAATAATAATAATAATTATTATTTTTCCTGAAACATTTTTACTATTAGATTTTGACGAAAGTATCACGCTTTTTGAAAATCGACGGCTCAAACTTAATGTTCTCATGTTTTAGAAATTATCAAATAAATCCAATAAAAAAAAGATAGAGTTAGCCCTCGTTTGACCTCCATTATTGGATATTATAATTTTCGAAATACTATTTTTGAATAATATGTAATTAGAAAAGAAGAAAAAAAATTTAAATTTATGTATAATATTATTTTATTGTAGAATATGTGAATGATAAAAAGAGAGAGAGAAAAAAATGAATTATAATTTTAATGGAAGTTAAACATGGACTACGTCAGTGAAATTTGTAAGAAAAATTTAACTATTTACTTATTCTAATAATTATTGAAATTGAAATGACGTATAGTTGATGTGTCACTTTTAAGCGATCAATTATTTGGATCACTTTGATAAATTATGAGCAAGATTCCTTCTCATGACCAGAATTTCACATTTTTTCTTACCATGAGGTAAGTTTAATGCCAGATTATTAGATGAAATATGGATTTGAGATTTTTCGCCAACTATTGTTGTATTAATGATGTTAATTGAGCTTTGGCCACGTGCATTAAAATAGTTTAGTACATTGTGACACTTAAAGGCGACATAATTTCACTCTTGTTAGACACGTACCTAGAATTTTTTTTTATTTCCTTGGTAGATTTATATTATCAATGCAATTTTATATGTGATTTTATTTTTATCTTACGAAAATTTAAATCATATTATTGGATTTGTAGATATAACACATTATAGATTAATTTGAGACTTGAGTATCTACTTAATATAACATCAAATATCATTTAAAGTAAAAAAATTCAACTTATATGCAACTTAGGTGACAAATCCATTGGATGTGTAGAGATGCTCTAAGATACTTGTATCACCCATCATGTACACCTATTAGCCTAGTGCTATGGATGACAAAATGCTTGCCTAGTGTCATCCTCAAATGCTCTAAAGGAAACGAGGACGTGAAACATGGTCTAGCCCTGACTCTTATTATTTATATTATTCTTATTTTTTAAATTTAAATTTTATAATAATAACTGGAAAATAAATAAATAAGAGAAACATGGCAGGAAATGTGAATATTTTAATCATCGTCATGCTTCATGAAAATCTCTAACAATGGAAAGACAAGGAGGGCCGCCTTGACCCCGTTGCCTTAGCCTCCTAGAGGTTAGAGTTGAGTTGAACTCATGATGGCACTTGTATGTTTGTCATTATAATACGATTACAGTATAATATATAAATCAAACTATTGAGTCAAGCAAAAATGATAACTGACATTATATCGTCGTTTCCTTTTCCTTTATATTAAAAATAAAATGGTTCATTAAAGAAGAGAAATTTTGAAAATTTAATAGATGTGTTTGTCTTGTAATTTTCATTATTAAAATTAATACTTAAAAATGTCAATGTTGTGTGTCGAAAAGGAAACCCACCACATGGTTAAAATCAATGCGCTCTAATGGCTAAGTCGGCTCATGCAATTAATTTTATTGAATTTTCTGAAAGGTTATTTGAGCACTTTCTCACTGCGAGTCGAAAGATTTTCTCGTTGGTTACACCAATAAGAAAATATTAGTGAGATTTCAGTTTTTAAATTCCAATCCAATTAATTCCACTAAGACCTCATCACTTGATGTAGGATTTGTAGCCACACCATACTTCATGAAATCCAATTACCAAACGCGATTTATTTTCAATAATTGCAAATTATTACTTAGTCCATCTCCAATGTAGCACCATTCTGCCATTTTGTACCAAATTGCACCAAATATAAATCTACTCCAATGTATTGCACCATTTTCGTGCAAAATGACACGAGGGAATAGTGTTGCACCAAATATGGTGAATAGTATAGCGCCATTTTGCACCAAAATGGTTCAATACAATTTTGTCCTTCTATTTCACTTTACAAAAAAAAATTGGGCAAGAATATTTTTGTCCATTTTTGTTATATATTTTTTGTAATGCAATAAATTATTATTATTTTGATCATTGTAATAAATTTTAATAATGTAATTAGTAATAGTTAAGGAATT
>CAIGRB010163442.1:86760-110471 GCA_903798255.1 Fraxinus quadrangulata
AGCTATGTATAAAATGTGTGTTTGTATGCTAATAACTTGTTACAAGAATTATAGTAAAACTTATTTATCAGTGATTAATGTAGTGATTTTTGAATTTTGGAAGCTTCATTATGGAAAATTATTAAAACTTGGGGTATCATCTTAAAAAATCAATTTTATTAAGAGGAGCAGTCAAAACCTTTATAAGTTAGTCTGTATTTTCATTTTAATTATTAAGTTTGACACTTTATGTGTTGTCAAAATCCTTGTCATTCATTATTTAAAGTATTTTTAAAATCAATATGTAAAAAGCTGTCATTCCACAAGTGTGTCAAATTTAATATCAACAAAGATATACATATAGCATGATTAGATAATTAATTATCTCCTTCTTATACTAGTAAAACTTATTTATCAGTGATTAATGTAGTGATTTTTTAATTTTGGAAGCTTCATTATGGAAAATTATTAAAACTTGGGGTTTCATCTTAAAAAATCAATTTTATTAAGATGAGTAGTCAAGATCTTCATAAGTTGGTCTGTATTTTCATCGTAATGATTAAGTTTGACACTTTATGTGTTGTCAAAATCCGTGTCATTGATTATTTAAAGTGTTTTTAAAATCAATATGTAAAAAACTATCATTCCACAAGTGTGTCAAATTTAATATCAACAAAGATGTATATATAACACGATTGGATAATTAATTATCTCCCTCTTATACTATTTCTCACCCATAATTTATATAACATTTTGGATAGCTATGTATAAAATGTGTGTTTGTATGCTAATAACTTGTTACAAGAATTATAGTAAAACTTATTTATCAATGATTAATGTAGTGATTTTTGAATTTTGGAAGCTTCATTATGGAAAATTATTAAAACTTGAGGTTTCATCTTAAAAAATTAATTTTATTAAGATGAGTAGTCAAAATCTTTATAAGTTAGTCTGTATTTTCATTTTAATTATTAAGTTTGACACTTTATGTGTCGTCAAAATCCTTGTCATTAATTATTTAAAGTGTTTTTAAAATCAATATGTAAAAGGCTGTCATTTCACAAGTGTTTCAAATTTAATATCAACAAAGATGTATATATAACATGATTGTATAATTAATTATCTCCCTCTTATACTATTTCTCACCCATAATTTATATCACATTTTGGACAGCTATGTATAAAACGTGTGTTTGTATGTTAATAACTTGTTACAAGAATTATAGTAAAACTTATTTATCAGTGATTAATGTAGTGATTTTTGAATTTTGGAAGCTTCATTATGGAAAATTATTAAAACTTGAGGTTCATCTTAAAAAATCAATTTTATTAAGAGGAGTAGTCAAAATCTTTATAAGCTGGTCTGTATTTTCATCTTAATTATTAAGTTTGACACTTTATGTATTGTCAAATTCCTTGTCATTGATTATTTAAAGTATTTTTAAAATCAATATATAAAAAGCTGTCATTCGACAATTGTGTTAAATTTAATATCAAAAAAGATGTACATATGGCATGATTGGATAATTAATTATCTCCTTCTTATACTAGTAAAACTTATTTATCAGTGATTAATGTAGTAACTTTTGAATTTTGGAAGCTTCATTATGGAAAATTATTAAAACTTGGGGTTTCATCTTGAAAAATCAATTTTATGAAGAGGAGTAGTCAAAACCTTTATAAGTTGGTCTGTATTTTCATCTTAATTCGATAGATTTTATTCCTTAACATGCTTATAAGAGATGGTTGCCGATTTGAGCAGATCAATCTTAAAATTCGCGTGCTCATTTTTAGTCTTAATCGGATCGAATTACTCATTGAAGTTTAATAGACTCTGATTATTAAGAATCTATTATTAGGAGAAGTAGTAAAAACTCTTATAAGTTAGTTTATATTTTCATCTTTATTCGATGTAAAATTTTATCTCTTAACAAAAATATCTTACAACTTTATCCTAATGAAGAATGAAATGATTTACAAAAATATTGCTGTATATATCAATATTTTTACAATGTATAAATAAATATGTATACAGTACTCTTGATAATTAAAAAATTTTTTTTTGAAGAAAATTCCAACCAAAGCAACGATTAGACGATCAATCATATGCATTAGTATATCAATGAACAACAGAAGGAAGCCTCAAATTTAGAAACACCTTTTGAAAAGAGCTCGTATTACCAATTTCTGTCATTACAGGGAAATGGGCGATTCTCTTGATTGGTAATGACCTTTATTAATGGATTTTCACCATTGATAAAGTTTTAATGAATTAAGGGCAGGGCAACTGGTTTCTCAAACACAAGAAATATATATACCGGTTCAGCAAGTCACTACCTTGAGTACGAGGGCCACAGGTTTCTTCTTCAAGTCGCATCAGCTCAAAGGATTGATCACACATGATTAGCTACTAAACTACTAACCATTAGTAGTTAGCCCCAGTTTGAGATGTGTTTTTAAATAGTAATTTTTTGGATAATATGTAATTAAAAAATAAGAAAAAAATTTGGGTTTATGTATAAAATTATTTTTTGAAAGAACATAAAAAATCAAATAAAAAGTTTGAGATCACACCTATAATTATTCATTTTTTAGTTTTGGCCTTTTTACTGTTTTTAACGCCTAGACCAATGGGAGTGGACTATAGGGGGACAAATCGCACTTTAAAGTTCATACGGGAGGGGGGTTCCATCAATTTGAAATGATGGGAACATTTGAAAATAGGTTCATACAATAGGGGCATTGCGCCAATAAATCTAAAAAAGTATAATTCTAACTAAATATAAAGAAAGAGTTCTCAAAGATTTGGCTATTTTGCTAGGGCACTGTAGACAAATCAAGTCCACCTAAACATTCCAAGTCCTTGTTAGGCCTCATCTCCTAAAATTTATTATTTTTCAAATTTATTTTCTTATCAAAAATTTTATGAAATTCATAATTTTTGTCAACATTTTAACCATATCTACTAAATATTTGAATTTTATATGTACCAACAAAGGCAAAACCAAAATTATCTATACAACGGAAAGTGACTTTTAGAGTAGGACATCATGATTAATTTAAAGGATAACCACAACTACCTTTCAAAATATTGTAGACTTTGTATAATCTTTCATTTGTTGCAATCTTCACGCAAAACCTTTCAAAACGTTGTAGCTGAAGTCCAATTGGATGAAAATCGTCCAATTTGCCGTTAGTTGACCACAAAAATTAAAATTTGGCCATTTTTTTCTATCAAAATACGGGGAGGGTAAAATCGTCCATTCAATTAAAACAACAATCTCCAAAAAAGTACTGTTTATTTCCCTCCATAGTAGCCGCCTCCTTAGTAAATTGTCATTTTCTCTCTTTCACAACAGACTGAACTAATGGCCAAAAAAATGGAAATGCCTGTTTGTAGATGTAGAACCCCTGCCTAGATGAAGACTTTGTGGATTAATTTAAACATGGGCAGACGATTTCTCACTTGGCAACATGAAATGGATATGCATGGGTGTTTTTTTTGTGCGATTCCCCAATGTGTGAAAGATCAAGGGTGCTGATACCAGGTTTGATACGCTCGAGGCGGGAGATTAAAGCTGAAATCAGGATACAGGTAAGTTTACCTCAACCACTTGGGAAGATTTGGTTGTTTAGTTTAGTTTATAGAGTGATTGTAAAGTGAATCTACAATTATATTTGTGTAGGTATAATATAGATTGAAATATGGGAATGAGTAGGAATGTGTATGGGTTTTGTGATTTTTGTGCTAGATCTGTTCTATTTGGATGTAGTATTGTAACCTAACTTCTGGATATGTAATGTATTTCTGATTCAAAAGTCTTTGTAAATTTCATTTTTTTGTGTTTGCAACTAATTTTCTTCGAAATATAAACCTCGTTTAGGTCCCCAAACATTTAGTATATGGTGCAACACAGGCCCCAAACCTTTTGTATTTGAAGCGTAAGTGGTCACAAACCTTTTGCAACTGTTACAGAAAAGGCCCCAGATGTTTGGATCATTAGCACGTGCAGTCCTAAGCCTTTCAATATAGTTTCCATTTCAATCCTATCGAAGATGTGTAAATATAAAACCAAGACATGAAGTCCTCAAATCAAACATATCTCATAATAGACACAAAAATGAAGGTGAAATTTCACATAACATTTAAATCTTGTAAAATTACATCCCATGTTCTAAATGTCAATCAAAACATCATGTACGGGTATGAGTATAGGAATATGAATAAAATGTTGATATTCTACATGAGATCATATACAAATGCAATTATAATTAAATAGCTGAACTGTCTTTCTTGAACTTCTTCTTTCATGACCCTTTTTCATCAAATGTAACTGCCCCTTTCTTTCCGTTCTGTTTCCCTGTCCATAGGCATGGCAACAGGGCAGGGTAGGGCAGGGCGGGACAGGGTCGGGACAACCTCCCTTGCCCCGTCAAGCAATTTCTCGCTCCATTACCCTTTTAAGGCGGGACATGGTACTACCCTGTTTAATTTTTTTTTTAAAGTTTTTGATAATTCATTTTTATAGCCTCCGGTCATTAGATTTAAACAAATAATTTTAGTTGTCATTTTCTATTAGAACTAATGAAATTTTCAATTTAAAGTATTGAATTCTAAAAAAAAAAAAAATTAATTAGGGCCGGGGCAAAATTTCCCTCCCCGAATACTCGATTAAGTGGGTTATCCCCGTCCCGTTCAGGACAGGGCCTGTGGGTATCGGGTTTGTCGAATTTTTTTACCATCTCTACATGTCCACGTTTCTTCATGAGGAGGTATCTATGCAATACAAGTTCACTTGTTGTGTCCAACTTCCCCACATCTTTTACATATCATTTTCATACATATTCTTGTCATCTTAACTCTAGTAGGTGGTTTATGTGCCCTTTTCCTTAGCTTTTTGGGTCTCCCAACTTGCTGCTTTTTAATTCGTGACTGATGCTACTAAAAATCATACTTGCTGATTTTCGAGGTTGATGACCAAGAATGAGCATGAACGAGATCTTCTGGTACCTGAAATAAAGGCGTCGAGGTGTATCCTCATCCCCCCTCCTATACTTAAGTCAGAGAGATAATTTATGCGTGAGACTAAGTGTTGAAAAATATGTAAAAACGTACCTAAACAATGAATTGAAGTGTTGTATTTATATATGAAAGTGATACATTTCTGATATGATTAAGTTATTCTAATCCCTAGGAGTTTTACCACGCTTAGAAATTGTAATTTGATTAGTATTGTGCCATCACTGTGTTTGGATAAAGATACAACTTTGATGGTAGAGTCCTTTCAGGATGAGGCATCACATTTATAGTAGGAATGAAACTCTTTAGAATTGGATGAATCTTATCATACAGGAGAGTCCTAATGTATCAGGAATTGTTAGGTACGATGTTAAGACATAACCTTGAGGAGATTCCAAGCGAATGCGGAATGTCATTACCCGAGGAGATATCTTGACGAGATCTATGTGGTAAGGGGTGTTCCCTCATGTGCCCGACGATCGAGGTACATAATCTGAGGAGGTTAGCACGAAACTCGGTGGGATGGGCAACATTGCTTCTCGGGTGCACCTGATAGGGTCATGCCTAATTATGGGAACATTAGTAGCTTCAATGGATTTCTTCCCCATTACGACCAAATTTCATATTCGATTTTTATCCAAACCAAGGGCTAAGCAGAAATTCTCTATAAAGTGGAAAGAGACTTTTAGATTAGGACATCATGATTAATTTAATTATTTTTGAAATATTTAGCTATTAATTGTTTATTTGAAAACTTACCGTACATGTTACAAGTTAGAAACCTACGGATTTATGTGACAGAATGCTAAACACATGGCATGATTCTTGATTTGCCACGTAGTCACCTCGGGGATTATTCGTCATTTCATCTAGAAAACAACACACTGGTACACATACACAACACAACACAGTCGGCCTTTTGATTATATCATGAAGAGTAATACTATTTAACCCCATTGAAGTTACGATCTCAGTTTAGGTGGCGTTAATGTGACATTAAATGATAGGTAAAATTTCACCTTTCATTTCACCTATTATTTGGTGTCACATAGACTGGGGTTGTAACCCCAGTATGACTACACAACATTACTCTTTCAAGAAACCAATCTCCTACAAATTCTTAATTGTACCACTAAATCGTGTAATTGAAGCAACTCCGAATTAGGTATGGCTGGGAAAGTTATGCACACAGTTCAATATGCTTGTTATGGCTGGTTTGAAGTTTTTAGATATAACTCTCTGGTTGCTATTTATTAAATTATTCACCGTTATGAAATTTACCAGAAAACGAATTGCTTTATGATTTGCGAGTTTTACGATCAGGTATTTTGCAAGTATATAATTGTTGTTTGTTTTGTAAGGTTGCAATAGAAAAACAAAGACAACTTTGAAGAAAGAAAAACTTTTCAGTAAAGAACACCAGAGATTATGTCGAAGAAGAGATTAATTTCATTGAATTAAGTACTTATATTTAAAGACTTAAAAATAACTAACTACTAAGATCATGTCCTATAATTAGACCACGATTAATCATACATAAAAATAGAACATTAATGACCTCCTACAAACTGGGAAACAAACTTTGAAATATTCAACACAGAATAATAAAAATTAGGTTGCAAACGTGACAGCAGTCCTAAACACAATAGCTAACATTCCTCCTGGCTTTAGAGACTGCAAACACCAAGTTTTATTCTCAGGAACTCGAACTTGCTAGCTGGTAAAGGTTTAGTAAAAACATCAGCTTTTTCTCTTTTGTTTTGCAATGAACAAGAGTTACAGCACCATCCTTCTGCACTTCCCTCAAGAAAAACAGCTTGATATTGAAATGTTTAGTTTTTCCGTGAAAAACTGGATTGTGAGAAATAATTATTGCAGCTTGATTATCAACAAAGATCTTACTATCTTTTTCTCCTCAAGATGAAGATCACTCAATATCTTCCTCAGCTCCAAAGCTTGATTTATAGCAACAATTGCAACAACAAACTCTGCTTCAGCAGTAGATTGAGCTATTGTTTCTTGTTTTTTCGAACTCCATGAAAAAACTCCTGATCTAAAACTAAAACAGTACCCTGAGGTACTTTTCATGTAATCAACAGATCTCGCCTAGTCACTATCAGAGAAACCAAACAACTTGAACTCCTTACTTTTCTTGATCTTGATGCCAAAGTTGATTGTGCCTTTGATGTATCTAACCATCCTCTTAGCAGCCTTCAAGTGTATTTCAGTTGCACAGTGCATGAACAGAGATAAAATACTCATAGCAATCAAGATGTCGGGTCTTGTAGCTGTAAGATAATCAGGTACCCAATCAAACTTCTAAAGTGTGTCTCATCCACTTTTTCAATTCTATCTTCCTTGCTCAACTTTTTCTTTTGATTCATAGGAGTGCTTATTGACTTGCAATCTTCCATATGAAACTTCTTGAGAATTTCCTTTGCATACTTCTTTTGACAAATGAAAACTTCATCTTGACTTTGCTTGATCTCCATTCCGAGCAACTAAGTCATCAATCCAAGATCAGTTATCTCAAATACTTTCATCATTTCTAGCTTAAATTCATCAATCAAAGCTGCATTATTTCTAGTCACCAAAAGATCATCAACATAAAGAGAAATAACAAGAATATCAACCTCATAGTGCTTGATGTAAATGGTGGACTCAGATAGGCTTTTTACAAAGCCTAAACTTAGGAGATGATCATCAATTCTGCTGTACCAGGCTTTTGGAGCTTGCTTCAATCCATAGAGAGCCTTTTTGAGGAGACAAAATTTGTCTTCTTCTCGTTTCTTCACAAAGCCTTCGGGTTGCTCAACATAGATTTCTTGCAAGAAACCATTTAGAAATGCTTATTTAACATCCAACTGATTACACTTTCTAGCCCTTTTGTGCTGCAACAACGAGTAGCAACATGATGGTGTCTAGCCTGGCCATTGGTGCAAATGTGTCCGAGTAGTCCACTCCAAAATTCTGAGCGTAGCCTTTAACCACAAGCCTCGCTTTGTGCTTATTGATGGAGCCATCAGCATTGAGCTTGGTTCTGAACACCCATTTGACCCCCAATGACTTTTATCTTGAGGTCTATCAACAAGCTTCCATGTCTTGTTTTTTCTCGATCACGTACATCTCCTCCTTCATTGCAACCATCCAGTTTTGATCAAGTTTTGCTTTTTCAAAACCCGTAAGCTCACAAAATGCAATGTTGCATCTCTGATAAACATCATAAAGCAATCTAGTGCCTCTGACTGGAATGTTATTCACCATCTCATTTTTCCAATCTTCATTTCTCTACCCTTTAACATTTCTGACAGGAAAGTTTAGCTTCAGCTGATTTGAGGCTTGATTTGAGCTTTTTAAAGTCTCCCAGTTCCATTCTTCATTTTCCACAAAGTGCTCATCTCTGCTTGTGACAATATTTCCAGTTTGTGGCTAAAAGACTTTGTAAGCTTTGGATATTGTGCTATAGCCTACAAAAATGCCTTGTACTGCTTTCTTGTCTAGTTTATCACGCTTAACCTAAGGAACATAGGTAAAGCACAAACAACCAAACACTTTAAGGAAGTTTAGAGATGGCTTATATCCATACCAAGCTTTGAATGGTGTCTAATTCTTCATTGCCTTTGTGGGAAGCATGTTCTGAAGAAAAACTGATGTATTTGCAGCCTCAGCCCAGAATTGCTTTGGTAAGTTTTTCTCATGTAGCATGCATCTTGTCATTTCCAGTATGTATATATTTCTTCTTTCACTAACTCCATTTTGTTGTGGAGTGTATGGAGTAGTAAGCTGATGTTCTATGCCCGCTTCCTCACAAAACAAATTGAATTCTTCTGAAGTGTATCTTTTCCATTATCCGACCTTAAAACTTGAATGTTGTAGCCACTTTGGTTTTCCACCATTTTCTTGAACTTCCAAAACACTCCAGCCACTTCTAACTTGAATTTTAAGAAAAAAATCCAGCATACTCTTGTAAAATCATCAATGAAAGTAATATAGTAAATGCTACCTTTGAGAGAAGGTGTTCTTTGTGGTTCTGATAGATCAGTGTGGATCAATTGAAACTTCTGTGTTGCTCTCCAAGCTGTTTTTGGAAATGGTTGTCCATGTTGCTTTCCATATTGACAAGCTTGATAGTGAGGAATATGATCTTCTAAAACAGGTAAGTCCCTTACTAATTGCTTTGTTTGAAGCGGTAGTAGTCCTTGATGATGATAATGACCAAGCCTCTTGTGCCATTTCTCCATGACACTTTCCTTGGTAGGAAAGGCAGCTTGCTCATCCTCTAATGGATTAAGTGTGAAGCTCTTTCCTCTCATCTTGACATTGAACATCTCCTGACCAGATGCATCCTTTATCAGGCAGTATTTGTCTTCAAAATGTACTTTGAAGCCTTTCTCTATCAACTGACCAACACTAAACAGATTTTGGTCAATTTCTGGAACATAGAGAACATCAGAGATAAGTTTTGTACCTAAACAACTTGTAATTGCAATGGTGCCTTTTCCCTTGACTGCTATATGCTGTCCATTGCCAATTCTGACCTTTGATGTCTCAGTGCTTCTTAATTCCTTGAACAGGTCCTTGTCATGTGTCATATGGTTAGTGCTACCACTATTAATTAACCAGCTCTCACTTGAATCACTGAAAAGCAAGTAGCAACAAAGAATTGATCCTCCTCCTCTTGATCAGCAACTTGATCATCTACTTCTTGCTGCTGAATTTTACTTCTGTAAATCATAGTTTCATGACCAATTGATTACACCTACTGCATTTTGCATCAGGTCTCCTCCAGCATTTGAAAGGAGAATGACCCTTTCTGCCATATTGTTGGCATGGAGGATGATTTTCCTTCAGACCTTCGATCTTGTTCTTATTGCTGTTTGCTATAGCATCGCCACTTATAGCAAAATTCTTCTTGTTCTTCTTATTTCTCAGTTACCATCCCTCTTGATGCTTGACTGGCAGTGCCCCTTCAACGACTTCTTCTTACCTCATGACCTTTCTTTGCTCTTGTGCCTGTAAAGTATTTAAGAGCTCCGCCAAGGTAATCTTAGATAGATCCTTGGTGTTCTCCAAGGCCGTAATGGTCGCCCAAACTTTTCAGGCATCATTACTATTATTACTTGGGCTATTAAGTGTTGTTAGCCTGTTTTACTTGTAATACTTAGGCTTATGCATGTGTTGGGCCAAACCGGTTTGCTGCTCCAAAATTAAGTAATGCAATCTTGGCTCTACACTTGGATTGATCTGGACCGTTGGATGAAAGGATGTGAAGGGTTACTTTAATCCTGTTCTGGACTCTTCGATTGAATTCATTCGTTCATTCTCTTCTAGGGTTTTCTCTCTATATCTTCTCTCTCGAGTGGTTTCTTTTGTAATTGATTCTTGAGATTCTTATTGTGTGATCTATAATATCTTAGTGATATTTCGAGTGTATTTTGTATATACTGGTGGGAGAAACTTTTATTTGTGAGAGGCTAGAGAGAAACTTGAAGAAATCTTTGATTTTTTCATACATTCTGTAAATCTGAACTTGTGATATTTTTAGTGGATTCGAGCCTAATCTACTTGGTAGATGTTCAACGGGTGAGTAGGCTTATTAGCTGAACATATGAGCTCCCAAAGGGGGGCAAAAAATCCTTCGTGTTATCGTTTATGTTTATGCGATTTTACTTTCTTCGTTCGTTGTTGCGTATTCTTGATTCGGGACCAACAAGTGGTATCAAAGCTTCCTTCTATGGGGATCAGGGTTTCACCTTTTACAGATCTAATTGGTTTTTAAATAAATTTTGTTAAAACTTTATGATTTTCTGAAACTGTGTGTTTCATTTGCTCCTCGATCCAATTCTTGATTGGATCCTTTTTAAAAACCCCTTGATCTGTACAACTGACTGTCAAGTGCTCTTGATTTGTGTTTTTTTTTTCTGTGTGAAAAACCTTTTGGGGGTTCTGGATTCTTGAAATCTTGTTCTTTGCTTTGTACTTGGCCTTTTTGGGGATTGTAACTCGTTACTGAGTAAGGTCCTGTGTAAACTCATTCTGAGTTACTGCGAGTTGAGTTGACTCGCTCCGATTCCTGCTGAGTTATCCTGACTCGTTCTTGATCACACCGAGTTACTGTGACTCGTTGGTTCTTGGTGTTCAATTGTGTTATGCTGAACTAGTTCTGGTATATCCTCATATTCCTTCTTCTCTGAAACTTCGAGGTTTCAGCTCTGGTATAACTTTCTCAACCTCACTTATTTCCTACTTCATATAATTCACTGTTTTATCTATTCTTGACCTGGTTATTAAGGTAATTGACTCTCCTTTACTTTCCTTTGTCCAAGACCTCTTTGAGGGTCTGGGAATCCGAGGAAGTAAAGGATCAAGAAGGGTCATCACCCCTTAAACCAGTCATACTGATAAGTTTGTACATATTTTTTGCTTGTTGATTATATTACAAGTTCTGTTATTGTTGATGGTTACACTGAATATACTACTACATACTGTGTGGAACATAAACTTGAATATTCTTGTGAGACTGTTTGTAAATATGACTACTGCACATAAGTTTGAAGTAGAGGTCTGGAGATGGACTAAGGATTTTAGCATGTGGCGTCAGAAAATGAGGGCTCTGTTATTACAATAGAGATATGCTGTTGCTATTGATGGTACTTGGCCTACTGAGTTTAATGTTTATAGGAGACAAGAGTTAGATAAGATTGCTTGGAGTTCTACTTTTCTTCATCTATCTGATACTGTGATTAGAAAGGTTGGAGATACTCCTAATATCCAGAGTCTTTGGGCTAAACTTGAATCTCTCTATCTAACTAAATTCATGCCAAACAAATGCTACCTGCTAAGACAATTCTATAACTTCAGATTTGATCTCTCCTCTAACTTAGAAGACAATATTGATAAATTCACAAAATTGGTACAAGAAATAACAGACTGTGATGACTTATCAAGAAGCCTTAAATAGTAAAGACTCCAAGTTTTGGTTGGAAGCAATGCAAGAGGAAATGAATTCTCTTCTTAAGAACAAAACTTGGGTTCTTCTTGATAAACATAAACATCAAAAGATAGTTGATTGCAAGTGGGTCTATAAAATTAAAGAAGGAGAACCTAATACTTTGGGGAAAAGGTATAAGTCTAGACTTGTTGCAAAAGGATTCACACAAAAAGAGGGTATTGATTACAATGAGATTTTCTCACCTGTTGCAATGTATACTTCTATCAGATTTTTACTTGCCTTGATAGCTCATTTTGATTGGGAATTAGATCAGCTTGATGTTAAGACTGCCTTCTTAAATGGCGACCTTGATGAAACCATATACATACATCAACCATAAGGTTTTGAATTACATTCAAAATCTGAACAAGTTTATTTATTAAGAAAGTCTCTTTATGGCCTAAAACAGGCTCTAAGACAATGGTACAAGAAATTTTATTCTTATGTTCAGAATTTGGGCTTTTCTAAAAGTAATTTTGATTCATGTTTTTTCTATAAAGGTTCAGGGGGTCCTGAATCTGTTTATCTACTACTCTATGTTGATGATATACTTCTTGCTTGTCAAAACATATCTGATATTGAGTATGTTAAAGGAAAACTTAAAACTGAATTTGAAATGAAAGATATAGGAGAAGCTAAAAGAATTTTAGGAAGAGAAATCAAAAGAGATAGGAAAAACTGCATTTTTTATGTGAATCAGAATTCATATGTGAATAAAGTACTTGAAAAGTTTGCTTTGTCTGACTGTAAATCTGTAACCTTGCTTATTGCTAATCACTTTAAACTTTCTAGTGAACAATCACCAAAAACTGATGATGAGCATGATAGAATGTCTAGTGTACCCTATGCTAATGCTGTTGGATCTATAATGTGTCTTATGATATGCACTAGACCTGACCTGGCTCATGGGATAAGTATCCTTAGTAGATTTATGGATAACCCCATGTGAAACACATTGGATAGCTATGAAATGGATGATGAGGTACCTAAAGGGTTCAACTAGTTTGGGCTTAAAGTTTCAAAGATGTAATGAAGGTGTCATTTTAAAAGGTTATACAGATTCTGATTTTGCTGGTGATTTAGATAGGAGGATATCTACATCGTCTTATGTGGTTATTCTTTGTGATGGTTGCATAAGTTGGAAATCCCAATTGCAAAAGATTGTTGCTCTTTTATCCACAGAAGCTGAATATATTGTAGCCTGTGATGCAGTTAAAGAAGGTCTGTGGCTGTGAGGCCTTTTAAATGAGTTTGTTTTTGTAAATGAAATTATCAGAATATATACTGATAATCAAAGTGCCATTTATCTAAGTAGAAATCCTGTTTTTCATGATAGGACTAAACATGTTAATATTAAGTTCCATTTTGTTAGAAACATGTATGATAACGGTTTGATAAGTTTGATTAAAATACCTACTGAGTTTAATCCTGCTGATTTTGGCACTAAAGTGTTACCTTTAAACAAATTCAGGAATTGTTTAAAATTGTTAAATATCAACTGAAGGTAATATTCTTATTTAGTTTTTAGTTAGTTCAATTTTTGTTGATTATCAATTCTAATTGTTTTTCCTTTTTACAGGTATGTTAGAGCAAATGAAACCATTGAATTAGGTTTTTTTTTTTTTTTGAATCCACATAGGAACGATCAGAATAGTTCAGCAAGGTGGAGAATGTTGGAATTATGGTTTGCCTCTCTATTATGACTTGGGCCATTAAGTGTTGTTGGCCTGTTTTACTTATAATACTTGGGCTTATGCCTGTGTTGGGCCAATCGGTTTGCTGCTCCAAAATTAAGTGATGCAATCTTGGCTCTACACTTGGAATGATCTAGACCGTTGGGTGAAAGGATGTGAAGGGTTACTTTAATCATGTTCTGGACTCTTCGATTGAATTCATTCGTTCATTCTCTTCTAAGGTTTTCTCCCTGTGTCTTCTCTCTCAAGTGGTTTCCTCCGTAATTGATTCTTGAGATCCTTAGTATATGATTAATATCTTGGTGATATTTCTAGTGTATTTTGTATATACTGGTGAGAGAAACTTGTATTTGTGAGAGACTAGAGAGAAACTTGAAGAAATCTTCGATTTTTTCATACATTCTGTAAATCTAAATTTTGTGATATTCTTAGTGGATTCGAGCCTAATCTACTTGGTAGATGCTCAATGGGTGAGTAGGCTCATTAGCTGAACATCCGGGCTCCCAAATGGGGGGCGAAAAATCCTTCGTATTATCATTTATGTTTATGCGATTTTACTTTCTTGCGTTTGTTGTTGCCTGTTCTTGATTCAGGACCAACAGCTGTACTAAATTATATTTTATCTTGTTGAAGCACGTTGAAGTCCCGATTCCTACACCTGGTAAAGTTGAGGTCCTGCTACCAGTTTAAATCCAGTTGATTGGAAAATTCAGAAAGGCATGCTTCGTCCGTTACTTCCTCGCAAATTTCCTTCTATACTAGGTAAGCTTACTAACCTATATCTAAAATGAACTACATTCACCATTTATGCAACTAAGAATCCGGATCTTTCAATCAATCGTCAAGCTTCTTGACTTGAAAGAAAACTTATTTTGCCCTCTGAACTCTATCCTTCCTTTTCGGAGTGAGGGTGGACCTAGATTATAGTTCTGGTTCATCCATCTTTTATAATAATAATAATACACACAAATAGAGATAAGAGTACTTTGAATCCCATCCAGGTAGCCACGAAGAATTAAAGACGCGTGCCCCTTTCCCTTGTTTACTATCATCATCATCATCATCATCATCTTCTTCTTCTTCTTCTTCTTCTTCATCCTCCATCTTATTTCTGAAGATGGATGATTTTTTACCGATAAGTACACTGGAAAAAACACATCCAACGTTAAGATTGATATAAAAATATTTTCGAGAGAGAATTTATCAAGAAATATATAGCATGTAATCAACCTCTATTCCATCATTGTGTCATTTCTTTGCTGGGCTCTCTGGCGTAGAGTGGCAGCATACAGTGACAGGGGCTAGCCTTGGATTTTTTCTCACCCTAATATGGAGGAAAAATATTTAATAAGCTTCTGAACATGAATCAATTTGAATATACAATAAATTAACCAAGCAAGCAAATGGAAAATGTATAGTCCCAATATTTTCAATCATAAAATGAATCATGGTATACAATCAAACTGTAATGGCATGCCAACAACATTTCTCAACCTAAGAAGGAAAATTAGCATCAAAATGTAAACCTCGAGAAAAGATGCCGTTTCAAGGTCATTCGGCACGAATGAAATTGTTGCCCTTTTCTTATTTGTAAATTCAGAATAGGCGTTGATCTATGGCATTGAACAATATCCGCATTAGATAACACTTCACGTACTTCTTTAAATACAAAATTTACATCAGCAGATAACTATGGGTATACATGATGAATAAGTTTCCTCAATTCTCGACGAAACCTCTCGACTTTTGTTGATTTACAGAAGTTACGCAATCAAACAGAAGGAACAAAAGACAATTCAAAGAAGGCAATAGAATAGCTCCATTGAGCTAGATGTTCAGTAAGCTCTTCGACCACAGAGAAAACACGTGCTTCCTGAAATGCTCGGGTTTTTAAGGTAGTTTTGCTCACCTAATTAATAAAATGGACTCACGTCAATAACAATACCATCGCTGGAAACAAAATGTTGTATAAAAAAGCCAATACGTGAAATACCTTTAGCACAGCTGGCAAATCTACAGCTTTTCCAACTCCTCCTATAGGATGTTTGTGCAATTCTTTAATTTCCAACATGTCTAGAAGGAGCAGAGAAATTGGGATGAAGGTAGCAGTTGAAGCAGCATTGCGGTTAAGCATCCTCACACAACGCAATCTGAGGGGAAAATATCGTGCAGTGGGAACTAAACGAGCTATGCCAGAAATAATCTGAGACAATGGATAAGCAAGGGGCCTCAAATCGACTTCTGAGCTATAACCACATATTGCTCCAGTCCAAAGCTCCAGACAATTTATATATTTCCATTGATAAACCTTCCTAAAAACTTCCTGCATGAGTGTTGAGAAAAATTGTGTAAAATCAGAGGATCTATAGTAAGTAGGAAAGGGTCATCTGCAGTATATGTAATTAAATAATTTTAACTACAATCATCAAAAATATATTTTTATGCACGAATCACAGTTTTGGAACACATTTTGAAACATTGAAAGTAAAAATTGATCGGCTGACAGCTACAACAAGATCAAAAGTTGCTATAGGATACAGCAAGTATATATCAACAAAATTCTTGTCCAATTCCACTGAAGAAGGACAACAATATACCTTCTTTTTTGTAGATTCTGAAAGTGCTTCCTTTAAGATCATTGCTAACTGGCGAATGTAAGTGAAGGCATGTTGGTATGAAGATGGAAGGTCCACCCGAAGAAGTTCGATAAAACAATTACGAAGAAACTGAATGTGCTGCAGCTTAGTGGCATTAACAAGTTGGCAGTTCAAAACATAGCCTTTATACATTCCTCTGATGCAATCATCTAAGCAATCAGAACCAAGTCGTATACACAAGTCTTTCAAAAATAAAAAAGGAGACAATTGGTTGAGCACCACCTCCGGTGCCCCAGGAATGAAGAGCAACCTGAAAAATTATATAGTATTTACATGAAACCGTGATTGGATCCAATTGTCAATAAATGTTAGAATCCATCGTAGTCAATAAATGAAAATCCATCACAGTCAATAAATGGAAAGATAGGAGAGAACTATCCCTTGTGACTATTTGCAACCAATTTTTTGATTGGACACTTTACACATTAAAACTAAAAGTTCAGTATCATTTGACCAACTAAATATTCATAGCAGTAAGAATGAACTAAATATAAATATTTTAAGGGTCTATCATCAAAAGCTCTGCTGCAGACATGGAAACTAAAAACTAATTACAGGAGAAAGACAAACAATGGAGAGTGACAAAATATCCCTTAGCTTAAGGCATGCCTTAATGTACTTCCTTAACAGTACTGGAAATGCTGCCAAAAATACAGACGAGTTTCTCAATTTTCGTAATGTGAACGAGATCATTTTGGTGTCAGTCGTTTGATTCAAAACATGCAGAGCATTTCCAAGATGTGACTTTACTAAGTTATTGTAGTTCTTCCATGGTATCATGATCATCAGATCCATTGTGGTCTCCTTCTTTCCCCCAGAAGTTGATAATCTTAGTAATCCTCATAGGATTTCGTCCATTTCAGTTAAAACGAACAATGTTATCTTATTGAAGACGCTGCTGGACATGACACTAAACTTTGTTGAATTGTCATCCCCACTTTCATCGCCTTAATGGCATGAAGTACGGAAGGCTCTCATAAGAGAACGAACTGCCCTTAAATTTGCATTATCTTGAATTGCATTGCACCAAGTATCAACCATGGCACAAGTGACAGTATTTTTAGAAGGCCCTTCTTCCTTTTCAGCTGCACGGGTAAGGTGCTAAGTTTCTTCCTCATCTTCATCAATTTCTACATCTTCCTACAATAAATTGAAACGACACTCATAATAACCTCGTCAAGCTGTATACCAAATTAGCTACTAAAAGCATATAGAAAACTGTGGACTCACGTCACTGACCTCATCGAAGTCCAAAAGCTCTTGGTCATGTTCTTTCAAGAATTCATAGTACTCTGGGTCCTGCAAATAAAAATTAACAAGCTAGCATAAACTTTTCCAAGATGGTAATCAATCTGATGTTGTAAACTCCCTTTCCAACCTCACTATCACTCCAGATCAATGCAAGCTAGTTCTGGCTATGCTAGTATCACAGTTGAAGGGACAGATCTCTACTTGTCCTCAAACAAAGCCTTAAGACTCTCCATCCACTTCATATCCAGTACCTGATGCCTTTGATTTCTCAGGTAATCGCATTTGTCTTAATGTTCATAAAGATGCAGCTAGATGGATTATAGACACGGGAGCTTCAGAACATATGGTGTGCTCCTTTATGCATTTAAATACTATGTCTGATGTTGGCAAAGCATCTGTGAGGCTACCAAATGGTGATACTGCTGAAGCCACAAATATTGGGACAGTAAAGTTGTCTGATACTTTGGTTTTAGCAGAAGTTTTAGTGGTGCCCTGTTTTACATTCAACCTAATTTCTGCTAGTAGATTGATACTTAAGCACAATTGTTTCTGGTATTCTTACATCAGTATTGTTATGTCCAGGATCTTTTAACATGGAGGACGATTGGGGTGGGAAAACTTGAAGACGGACTGTATTCATTCCAGCGTTCTGTTCAACAGCTTCATGATCAACCTTCATACAAATATCATCAATCTGATCCTCAGTCAACTATTCCTCATCACAGCAATTCTTCTATTTTTCCACATCCCAATTGCTCTTCTAATTTCTATTTGCAATGTAATAAGACAGAATATATTGCTTGTAATTCCATGAACAACCTTGATATTAGCACTAATATTGATCTTTGGCATTGTTGTTTAGGACATGTTCCTATTTCTAAGCTGTCTATTTTACACAACCTTATTCCTACTATTACATTCAATAAACATCACTGTACCATTTGTCCTATGGCCAAACAACATAGATTACATTTTCCAAGTAGTGAAACAAAAGCCTCCAAGATGTTTGACATCATCCACTGTGATACATGTGGACCATATTCTCTTCCTTCATTGAATGGCTCTAGGTATTTTTTAACTATTGTGGATGATCATACTCGAATGACTTGGACATATCTCATTCGAGAAAAATCTCAAACCAGATCTATCATTCAATCCTTTTATCATATGATCCAAACACATTTTTCGTGCACTTTAAAAATCATCAGATCTGATAATAGTTCTGAATTTCACATGAATGAATTCTACCATTCTAAGGGCATCATACATCAACTTAGTTGTGTAGAAACTCCCCAGCAAAACGGTATGGTGGAAAGAAAACATCAGCATCTACTAAACATTGTAAGGGCTATCAAATTTCAAGCTAATTTGCCTCACAAATTTTGGGGGGAGTGTATCCTCACTGCTACACACCTTATTAATAGAACACCTTACTAATTTTGGGTGTCTTTGTTATGCTTCTACCCTTAAGCGAAATCGTACCAAATTTGATCCCAGGGCTGTACCTTGCATTTTCATTGGGTACCCCTATGGCATGAAAGCATATAAACTATATAATCTTCACACTAACACTATTTTTACTTCTGGGGATGTATCCTCTCATGAAAATATATTCCCATTTCATCATTCCAAGTTTCTAGCTTCTTTGTTAAAGTCTGATGTTTGTCCATCACATGATTCACTCCTATTTCTAGCTCAATTACATGATTCATCAATTGACATTCCAGTCCTAAATTCCGATTCTATCTCCACTCCTACAAATGTTTCTTCCCATTTTATTCCATCTTTCCATTCACCTGTCTTATCTGAGGTTCATTCTCATGACTTCACTCCACCTGCAGTACCTCCTTTGCCTCATGTCATACCAATTCGTCGATCTAGCAGACCTAAAAGAGCTCCTACCTACCTTCAAGATTATCATCGCACATTATGATGGGACAAAGGAACGGAAGAAGGCACGCCTTGTTGCCAAAGGATTCACACAACAAGCTAGCCTTGATTATGAAGAAACTCTCTCCTGTTGCTAAGTTGGTTACTGTTAAAACACTCTTGGCTGTTGCTGCTCATAAGTGTTGGCATCTCCATCAACTAGACATCAGCAATGCCTAAGGGTTATGAGCAGCCGGGGGAGAATGGGGAGCAACTTGTTTGCAAATTAAACAAGTCCATTTATAGACTCAAACAGGCATCAAGGCAATAGAACACTAAGCTGACTTTATACATTCTTTCACAAGGCTTCAAACAATCGAAATCTGACTATTCTCTATTCAGCAAGCAAGATGGTGTTTCTTTCACTGTCCTGTTCATTTATGTAGATGATATTATCATAGGAGGCAATGATCTATCATATATTGAGCAATATAAAAAATGACTTAAATGAGCAGTTCAGACTAAAAGATTTGGGAATTCTGAAATATTTTTTTGGACTTGAGGTGGCGATAACTTCAAATGAAATTTTTATATGTCAGAGGAAATATGCACTGGAAGTTTTGGCTAATGTGGGTTATCTTGGAGCTAAACTTGCAAATTGTCGATAAAGGGGACACAATTGAGGATGCCAGTGTATACCGAAGGTTGGTAGGAGTGATCTTATATTTGACCATAACCAGGCCTGATCTATCCAATGCAGTGCAAGTTCTTAGCCAATTTCTTCAGTCACCAAGACAACCTCATCTGAAAACTACTCATCATATATTGAGGTATTTGAAAGGCATACCGGTACAAGGCTTATTCTTTGAGAGCAAATCAGATTTGATTCTCAAAAGTTTATGTGATGTTGATTGGGCAACTTGTTCAGACACCAGAAGATCAGTTACTGGTTATTGCGTTTTCCTGGAAATTCATTGGTGTCTTGGAAATCAAAGAAGCAACATACAATTTCTAGTTCTTTAGCTGAAGCATAATATCGTTCTATGGTTGCTGCTGTTTGTGAATTGAGTTGGCTAAGGAATATAATTAGTGATTTAAGTGTCACACACAACCAGGCAACTTTATTATTCTGTGATAGCCAATCAGCCATTCATATTGCTAGCAACTCGGTGTTTCATAAAAGAACGAAACACATAGAGATTGATTGTCACCTTGTAAGAGATAAAGTACAAGTTGGAGAAGTGAAGATGTTACATATGACTTCATAATAACAAGTGACAAATTTGTTAACAAAACCTTTAGAGGGAGTTAGATTTAAATCTTTATTAACCAAGATGGGGGGTATTAAACATACATTTTCCATCTTGAGGGGGAGTATTAAGGCACATATAGATAGGGATATTTAAGTATTTTTCTTCTTTTCATTCTGTATATATATTCTGCTACTTGGCCAACTTTCATCAATTTTTATTGAATAAAATAGAATTTTCGGCCAACTCTTCTCCTCTCTATTCTAGAACTTTCTCTTTACAATTCATTAATAAGAAAACGGGAAATTTATTGTTCAAAATTTTTATTTCCCTACTTTACAAGGTTTATGTTAGGAATTTGAGGATGAGATAAATGGCGCGATATGAAGTATAGAACGCACAATTGATAATCAAGATCAAGATGTATAAGAAAAACAAACAAAAAGAAAAATTGGCAGAAGAACCGAGTATTTTATTAATGACAACCAATGGAGAGAAAATACAACTTTTACAATAATGTACTACTAAACTGAATGGAGAGTCTACTATTTATAGGAGAGATGTCCAAACCCTATAAGTAACCTAAAATATGAAAACTATGTCAAAAATCGCGTAAAACGGAAAAATAAGGAAAAAGATTCGCGGTTCGTTCGAGTGAGAAGTAGGCGACAGCCTATCACTTGAGCGATAGCTCGGCGACGGTGGGCGACGAACTTGGTGTCCCAATTTTGCTCCTCTCGCTCGAGTAAGAGTCGAGAGTCCCTCCAGCACTGTCAATCTGCCTTATTTCCTTATGGACCATGTTTTGACATCTTCAAACCCAATACTCCAAAACGTGAAACCCTAGACCAACTTGGACTGAATTTTTCACAAAACCCAACAATCTCCACCTTGACATAAAGTTTCGATGCAACGAACGAAACTCCAAAATTTCACCTGAAAAAATAAGTTCGACTGCAGCAAAATACACTGAACTCTTCAACCGGAACCAAACATCTCCAACACTCGAAAATACTCTTCCTCTTCCACCATATCCAAATACGGATACAAATGAACCCAACCCCCGGTTCCCAAAATTCACAAAGATTCAAAATTTACCAAACAAGGTCGAAACACACGCTGTAGCAGAATCACCATTAAATGTTTTAACTAAAGGCTCCTAGCTAGACTCGTCACCTTTAATAACTTTAAAAGCATGCACGTCCATGTCAGTACCCCCGTGCTTATTTGTTTACCTAAGAATAACTAACCAAGGGGAGGGGCGAATTTGTTTATGAAACTTTTTTGAAAAATTAATCTAAATTCAAGCAAATAAAGAATATATATAGATTAATTCAAATAATAAGTACAAATATAATATTATAATTAACTATGCAAGTTCGATAACTTAATTCAAGTATGGATATTGCACAATATAAATAGCAATTTAAAGTAAAGTGCAATAATATAAAAATAACAAACCGATTTAATGGCGTTCGATACACAAAGTGTTTTAGTCCCCGTACCAAGCTCACCGTCACGAGCAAGACCAATTTTACTATAATGGTAACTTACAACAAGGAGTACCGATCCTTTACAATGTTGAGATTTTTGGGATCTCAACACGACTCACACTATTGAGCTTTACTGGATCTCAATACAATCCACACTATTGAGCTTTACGGGACCTCAATATGACCCACACAGTGACTTACAACAAGGCGCATCAATCTTTATAAAATGTTGATCTTTAAAGGACTTCAACACGACCAACAATTCAAATGAATTTTACAATTGAAAGCTTCTCTTCGTAATGAATGACATATTAAAAGTTGAGAACAAGAAGAGAAGAGGCAAACACTTCAATAGATAGGAAATGATAAAGTTCAAGTGTTAATATTGTAAACTTTGATAAATGATGGATAATGAAATAGTTTGTATCTTTGTATCAAAGTTTTCAATCAATGATATCTCTTAACAAATAATACAATTTAAGTATCAAGAGAGATTTATATTTCAATATAAGTGTTGTCAAAGAAAACTTCTATCAAGAATAAAGAATATATGAGATTGAGAAGTTTTCTTGTAAAATAGAATTCTTGATGAAATAGATAAAAATTAGTTTGATCAATTAAGAAATTCTTTTATAATAAATGAAATAGAATGCAGAATCAAGTAAACTCAATGATTTTCAATAAATAAGCTCTCTTAAAATCTCTTGTAATTGTTAGAATTGAATGCAAAAGAGGTGGATATTTATAGAGTAAAAGAGACACAATCAGTCACTTTCGGTTGACTAACTTCGATCAACTGAAGTGTGAATATAGCCGTTGTAGAATTCAAACCGTTGAAGTTTCGGTTGATACTTCGGTCGACCGGTGGACTTTCGGTTTACCACTTTCAGTTGATCTAAATGACTGAATTTTGGAGTTAGTTTACTATATAAAAATGTTCATTTTCCAAAATCATCTTCATTTCTAAAACGTTTTTATGCAAATGATAAATTATGAAATATAGTTTGAGTTTTATACATTTGCTAAGAATCGATGAGTTAATACCTTTACATTTAAGTTCCGATAAACAACTTCTTAAGTTTTAATCTTCAAAGTTCTTATTGTTGTTATCTTCGAGTTGTATGCGAATCTTAAGTTCCAATTTGATCGTCGCATACAAATCGCTATCGTCTCGAACCTTGTGTCTCCAATTTTATTAATATGCAATAGTTACTATAGACACTCGAAATCAATTTGTTAGAAATAAAAGCAATTTGTTTGTGATAATCAAAACGAGACATCAACTATAGGTCAATAAGTACAAAGCCTAAAAAATGATATGTTCAGCTAGTACTCTAGCGATCAATTGTACAACCGGTCAAATCGACATCCGAATAACTAAGTAAATCAATGTGAGTGCCATTTGGCTACCAAAAGCCTAAGGTTCTAGTGCTACTAAAATATCTAAAAATTCTTTTTACGGCCCTAAAGTGTGATTCTTTAGAATTAAATTGAAATTTAGCACATAA
>CAIGRB010163442.1:119766-166613 GCA_903798255.1 Fraxinus quadrangulata
TTAAGGAATGAATTAAAATAAAAATACTTAAAATGTTTTAAAATATAACAAACACAATTATTTAAAGTTAAGACGAAAACGGGTATTATTAATTGTACTACATTTTAAAAATTTATTAATGAATTCAATATTTTTGTTATTTAATGTAATTATTTATTTAGTAAGTTATGTAGTTGTGAAATAAATAAATAAATTTTAAAGAATCAAAGAATGAATAAAATAATTAAACACAGTTCATTTGGTATAATGAGTTGGAAACGATTTTTAGTTTAGTGCAAAATTTGAGATGAAATGATACAAAATTTATCTCAAATTTTGGGGTTGAAGATGACCTTAGTATGTGCACAAAATAGGAATAAAATATCAAAGAGCCAAGATTTGATTTTTTTTCCTTTTCGAAGGACCAAAACAAAACAAAGCACAATTTTTTTTTAGTTAAACAAAGAAATTATTACTAAACCTAAGAATAAAAAAGATGATTTTTTTTTTTTTACTTTTAATTTTCAAAAACAAAGTCACGTAATAAATAAAACATAAAAAAGCTATTTTTTGTGCTTTTATTAACAAGTCAACCAACTGAATAAAAGTAAAGCTATCAACTAAACAGAATATGGATATCTTGTTCGAGTTTTGCATAGAAAATTGGTCTTAACCCATTTTTAAATAGTTATTTAAGTGAAAATGGTTATTTGGTGAATGAAAAATTAAGCTAAATTTTAAAATACGTGAATTATTGAAAAATTATTATTCTAGAACTGTTGGCTCAAAAAGTGTCTTTCCATATGAAAGAACATATGTCTCTTTAAATATGGAAACTAATTTTAATAGTTGTATCTCTTCCATAGGCTGTATCATTTGATACACAATTTTTCAACAACTATACATAGATCTATATGTTTGAAATTTCCTATAATTAATCCATTCACTTCATGATTACATTATCATATTAATGTATAATCAATTCAAAATAATTTTTACATTTATTTTGAGACGAGTTTCATATAAAGAGGGTTCAGAAACATCAGTAGGTTCGTTAATCTATGTAATTTGGAGTGTTCCTATTATGGGTCGTGATCGTTGTTTGTTGAGTGATGAATATCAAAAAATCATTAGCACTACTGCAGAGTGTAATTGTTTTAAAGAGAAATAGTTGAATTCTGTCTCGATCAATTCGTAATCATGCAATTTTCATCTCTACTTTACGTATTCAATTTCGGTAAATCGAAATTCCGTCCGATTTTATGCATGTAAAAAGTATGTTATTTGAATATAATTTATGTACGTTAAATTTTTTTCCAACATATCATATAGTGCAAAGGCAAACATAATAGTGTGAAGATCATGTTGTCCAAACATGTTTCATCCATATGAGACCCCAGTGAAAGAAACTTTTGTGCCGATGAAAAAAATAGATGAAAAATCCAACGTAATAGTGCAGCAGGTGGTGTTTGACGGGCTGATGTGGATCTGGGTTGGGACTAATTGGCTATTGGTGCATGTGGATTGGGCTATTGTTGGGATGAGTATGTATGTTCAGGCTTTGGATATTGACTTGTGAAACGTGTGGGTACAATAAATAGATAGCCATTATTTTTTAAAAAAAATTTCTATATATTCATTTTCAATGACACATTTACATAATAAAATATTCTGTACGTAAACTCAATTTCTTTAATTTTTAATCATACATATTCCAAAAACTCACTATTCAAAACTCCATTTAACCTACATAATGGTTGTCAAACATGGGCATATAGTGATTGGGTAATGATATAGGAAAAATACGTAACTACAAATATTTTAAAATACATTTTTAAAAACAAGAAACTTGTGCAAATATTTCAAAAATCAGGTGATCACATTTAGCCCCTGTTTGACACCCGTTTTGGGTAAAAAATTTGTTTTGAATTAAAAAGTAAGTAGAATTTTTGGATTTATATGTAATATTATTTTATTAATAAAATATATGGTTGAAATGAAGAATGAAAAATAGAATGAGAAAAAGAAATGAGTTTCAAACGGGGGCTTAATTAAACAAGTCACTGTCACAAAACATCCAATTTAAGGTGTACATAGTCAAAAATCACACAAAATTGCAATTCGTGGGTCACAATTATATATCTAATCTCAAATCACATATTTTAATAAGTCATAAATTATTGGGATAATTGCAGCAAAAGTTCAAAACCTTTAAAATATCAGAAGACTTTTCCCAAACCTTTCAAATGTTGCAGTCGTCATCTCTAACATTTTTAACCGTTACACTGCTCTTTGGATGGTTTCCATCCAAAATATCATTAGTTGACCACCAAAATAAATTTTGACCATTTTCTAACAAAGTAGGGGAGGGTAAGCTCGTCAATACATTATACACATAAACTTGAGTTTGAGCTCCTCCATTAAAGCCCAGTAGTGGTCCGCGTAAATCCGGACTAGTTGCTTAGTCCGGCGAGCCTGCCGTTTTAGCACCTTGGGTCGGGTCAGATACTCGGATTTGGATAAGATCAAGTCTTCTTCGGATCCATCGATTCACATTGGACCCATTGAAGATGAGGATGAAGGATCAATCATGTTAGTGGCGAAAGGCTTAGTATGCAGAGACAAGGGTTTTTGGTTGGGTTTCCCAAAAAGGGAAGGAATAGAACGGGAATTTTGGTAGTGATTGTTGTTGGCGACGATGGAGATGGCGGCGCCGTCGCCTACTATAGGGCAGTAGGTAGCTTGAAGCCTCGGAGAGACAGAGAGAAAACTGTTGTTTTTTAGTTTTGTTTGTGTAGTTTGTGAATTACTTGGGAAGAGCCCTATTTATTTATACAAGGCCAAAATCATCCGTACAGTGACGGAGATGATGATGAAGGATCAATTTGGTTGAAGAAGGAAGTTTTGTTGTCTTTTATTTTTTAAGAATATATATAATGTATAGATGATTTTACCCTTCCCTATTTTGTTAGAAAATAGTCAAAATTTATTATGATTGTGAACTAACGACATTTTGGATGGAAACCATCTAAAAGAGCCTCACATGCAACGGTTGAAAGAGTTAGGGGTAACCGCTGCAATGTTTGAAATGTTTTGGAAAGTCTGCTAATGTTTCAAAAATTTAGAGCTTTTGTTGTAATTATTCCTAAATTATTTATTAGTTCCAAACTACTCAATTAACTAGTCACAATCACTCTTTATTTCATCATATCCCATTCTAACGCCGGCACAATCAAAATCATCATCGCCACCTCAAATTCATAACCCTCATCATCATCTCAAATCCAAAACCACCTCAAATTCACCATAGCCTTTTGCGCTTAGCATTGAAAATAGGTGCTTATATATCGAAGGTGCTAAAACCCAAAACAAGGCGAAATTTCATTTTTTAGTGCCAATTTGATTCTCATTTTTTGCCCAAAATGCAGTTTGGAATAGTATTTTGTTGAAGAATGTATGGTTAAAAAATAAAAATAAAAAAATTTTGGATTTGCGTATAATATTATTTTATTGAAAAATGTGTAGTTGAAACTTGATAATAAGAGAGAAAAAAATATATTTTAAAAATAATAGGTACCAAACATGGGCTTGGTTAGAGATAGTAATGCTAGGAGCATCTCCTCCACCTTAAACCAATCACCACCACCTTTGATAACCATTGCTCTTTCCGGCAGAATTGGATCCAACAATGAATTACCTAACACCGATATCACCGACAATATCGCTAGTCATACCAAAAGCAAGGCCAATGATGCCACAAGAGATCAAAAGAAAGGTGAGCATGTCCTTGTTCTATCTTGCAGAAATTCCGTTACTAATAATCACCGACAACACCGGTGCCACACCAACAGAGTACAATTCATAATAGGTATCATGTCTCATAGTGGTTAGATATAAATATAAATTTAAGCAATCTTATCACATGGAATGTGACTTTTATGAGAAACAGTAGCTAAGATATCTTCTATCTTCTCTTTTTCCTTTTTTTTTCTATGTGCAACAATCATTACGAAAATCATTTTGCTTCTTCTTGTTCAATTTCACATCCTTTTGGAAACCACGAAGCATAAAGTATGGAAGAAGAAAGTATTGAATTAGGACGAGAGGCTAAGGCCGAGCCATGTATAAAGAGCTAACAAGGTGCATCGAAAATTAAGTCGCCATTCTTATACATGACGAATTCGGTCCATTTATTCTTGAACTAAACTTGAAAGATAGAAATCAACATTTTGTTGCACACGAGCCCATAATAGAAAGCTTGTTTAATACGTTAAATCGGATAGGATTAGACATAATAAAGAAGAACGACACGTAAAATGTTTATTAGTTATTGTGTCATGTCCATCGTCCATCTTAAAAATGTGCCTAAATGTTATTTCTGTCCAATGGTAGTATTGGTCAAAGAAGATGAAATATCTGTATTACTGTGCACCACAAATGTTGCAAACGTTGAGTAATTGTGTAACCCACAAATTGTGAAAAGACCTGGCGGGCCATATAGACCTACACCACTTTTATTTTTTAAACTCTTGTTTGATTCACGTTATTGAGTGAAAAATGTATTTTAAATAATGATTTGATAGAAAGTATGTAGTTAAAAATTAAGAAAAAATTTTGAATTTGTGTGTAATATTATTTTATTAAAGAATGTCTGATTATAAATGAGTATTGAAAAAATGAGAATTTGTAAGAATATGGACCTGTTAAGAAATATAGGGTTATTTTTGTTTTATTGTTTATTAAGGGTAGAATAGTCTTTTTAATTTCCTTTGTTTAGCCTATATATAGATTCTTTGTATTTATGTTAAATCATCTTTTTGTATTCAATTTCATTATGTAGTATCATGAAACTCTAGCCTCCTCTTTTTTTCTGTTTTTCTTTAGATTGTTTAACTTGGTATCAGAGTTAAATTTAATGGGACGAGATTTTAGAAAAGAGACTATTTCAAGAGGGTTTTCATGCAATTTATAGGGGTTATGCTGGTTTGATAGATGTCAATGCAAAAATTATTACTTGAATTAACAATTTTGTTGAGCATTCCATAGGTAGAGTTGGCGAAATATGAAACAACAAAGGAGGTTTGGGATCATCTGCAAAGGTTATTCACTTTGTCAAATTTTGTAAAGCAGTATCGATTGGAGAATGACATACGAGCTCTTCAGTAGAAGAATATGAGTGTTCAGGAGTTTTATTCTGCTATGACAGATTTTTGGGATCAATTGGCTCTTACAGAATCGACAGAATTAAAGGCATGTGCTGCTTATATTACTCGTAGAAAATAACAACGGTTTGTACAGTTTATAACAGCACTTAGCAGTGATTTTGAAGGACTTAGAGGTTCAATTTTGCATCGTTCTCCACTTCCTTCTGTTGACTCAGTTGTCAGCGAGTTATTGGCTGAAGAAATACGTCTTAAGTTTTATTCTGAAAAGAAAATTCTTTCTACTTCTAATCCTTCTATGTTAGCAGTACCTTCTAAGTCACTATCTAATAATCAGAATAAATTTTACGTAAGGACTGCCCCCGACGAGTGCAATTTCTGTTGGCAGAAAGGTCATTGGAAGGCTCAGTGCCCTAAGTTGAGATAGCAGAATCAATCGTTGCAGCAATCTCAAGCTTGAAAGCCTGGCAACCAGTCACAATCGAATGCTCATAGACCACATCAGGATTATAGACCACCACAGTCTAATACTGCAGCAGTAGTTTCATCAAGTGCTCTCACTGATCCTAGTTTTCTGGTTGAGCAATTTCAGAAGTTTCTCTCCTTATAGCCACAAGCTATATCTGCTTTTTCTTTCGTAGGTCAGTTGCCTTATAGTTCTTAGGTATGTCACATTCTGTATGGGTCTTGGATTCTGGTGCTTCACATCATGTCTCCAGATTCTTTATCTTTTGTTCATGTGTCTCCTTCGTCTTCTATTCCTGTTATGACTACTGATAATACTTCTATGCCTTTAACATGTGTTGGTTCTGTTGTCACACCTCACTTGTCTCTCTCTAATGTTTATTATATTTCGAAACTCACATTAAATCTTGCTTCTGTTGGTCAGTTATGTGATTCTGATAATTTAGTCATATTTTCCTCTTCTTCTTATTATGTGCAGGATCTGCAGTCTCAGAAGCTGATTGGGACGGGCCGTAGGAAGGGAGGACTATATATTTTGGATGAGTTAAAAGTGTCAGTTTCTACTGCTGCTACTAGTATTGATTTATCTTCTTTTCGTTTGAATCCTTCTTCTTCTAGTTTTTATTTATAGCATTCTGCTTAGGACATGTTTCGTCTTCTCGTTTGAGATTTTTTATTTCTACAGGGGCTTTAGGAAATTTGAGTCCTTGTGATATTTCTGATTGTAGTGGATGTAAACTGACAAAATTTTCAACTTTATCTTTTAATCCAAGTATTTTTGTTTCTTCTTCTCCATTTGATTTGATTCATTCTGATGTATGGAGGCCTTGTCCTGTTGTCACAAAAGGAGGGCCTCGATATTATGTTTCTTTTATTGATGATCATACTCGTTATTGTTGGATTTATTTAATGAAACATCATTTTGAATTCTTTGAGATATACACATCCTTTCGTGCTCTTATCAAAACTCAACATTCTGCTGTTATCAAATGTTTTAGGTGTGATTTGGGTAGGGAATGCACTTCTAATAAATTTTGTGAGCTGCTTGTCTTAGATGAAACTATTCACCAAACTTCGTGTACAGATACTTCTGAGCAAAATGGTGTTGCTGAAAGAAAATATAGGTACATTGTTGAAATCGCTCGTTCACTCTTATTATCTGCTTCTGTTCCTAGTGTGTTTTGGGGTGAAGCTATTCTTACTGTTGTAGATTTGATTAATACAATTTCATCTTCTCATATTTCAGGTTGTTCTCCTTTCTAAAAGTTGTATGGGCATGCCCCTGATTATTCCTTTTTTTAGAGTTTTAGGTTGTACTTGTTTCGTTCTTCATTCTGCTATTTCTGTCTTTCTTGATTATGGTGAAGGTAAAAAGAGATATCGTTGTCTTCATCCAATAACTCATAAACTTTATGTGTCTCGTCATGTTGTCTTTCTCAAGTATATACCTTTCTTTTCTATTCCATCTATTACTTATAGTTTGACTAGATCTGATCTTATTCATATAGATCCTTTTTCTGATGATTTTGATAGTGACACTTTACTCTCCGGCACACCTGAAACTCCCTCTTCTCCTATGGTCCCTCAAACTCGGTCTGAGATTGTGGATCCACCTTTATGTCAATCCATATGCATTCGTAAGTCTACAAAGTTACTAGATTTTGCTTATCCTTATTATTCTTCATCTTTTACTTCATTTTTAACTTCTATTCATTGTCTCTCTTAGCCTTCTTACTATAAAGAGGCAATTCTTGATTCTCTTTGGCAGTAAGTTATGGATGAGGAACTTTCTACTTTGTATAAGATTGGTACTTGGGATTTGGTTTATCTATCTTCTGGAAAGAGTGTTGTTGGTTGTCGTTAGGTGTATAAGATCAAGACTAATTCTGATGGATCAATTGAGCGATACAAAGTTAGGTTGGTTGCAAAATGATACTCTCAACATTATGGTATGGATTATGAGTAGACATTTGCTCATGTTGCGAAAATGACTACTATTCGTACTCTTATTGTAGTAGTTTCGGTTCGTCAGTGGCGTATCTCTCAACTTGATGTTAAAAATGCCTTCTTGAATGGAGATCTTCAAGAAGAAGTTTATATGGCGTCCCCTCCTGGTGTTTCATATGATTCTGGGTATGTTTACAAGTTCAAGAAAGCATTATATGATCTCAAACAAGCACCTCGTGCTTGGTTTGAGAAATTTTCTGCTGTAATCTCTTCCCTTGATTTTGCCTCTAGTAATCATGATTCTGCTCTTTTTGTTAAGTACACCAATGCAGGCCGTATCATTCTATCTTTATATGTTAATGACATGATTATTACTGGTGATGATATTGATGGTATTTCAGTTTTAAAGACAGACTAGACATTTTGATATGAAAGATTTGGATTCTCTACGATATTTCTTAGGTATTTAGGTAGCCTGCTCATCTAGGGATTATCTTCTTTCTCAGTCGAAATATGTTGCAGATATTCTTGAGCGGGCTAGACTTACTGATAATAAGATTGTTGATACTCCCATTGAGGTTAACGCAAAGTATTCTTCTTCTGATGGTTTACCTTTATCAAATCCTACTTTATACCGAACTATTGTTGGGAACTTGGTATATCTCACTATTACTCGTCCAAATATTGCATATGTTGTTTATGTTGTTAGGCATTTTGTTGCTTCTCCTACTACAGTTCTTTGGGCAGCTGTTCTTCGTATTTTGCGGTATCTTCGGGGTACAGTCTTTCAGAGTCTTTTACTTCCGTCCACATCTTCCTTGGAGCTGCGTGCATACATTGATGCTGGTCATGACAGTGATCCCACGAATCACAAGTTTGTTACTGGTTTCTGTATCTTTTTGGGTGATTCTCTTATTTCTTGGAAGAGGAAGAAACAATCTATTGTTTCACAATCTTCAACCAAAGCAGAATATTGTGTTATGGTATCTACTATCAAAGAGATTGTTTTGTTACGTTGGTTACTTGCAGAAATGAGAGTTTTTTCTTTTTCATCACACTCCTATGTATTGTGATAACCAAAGTTCTATTCATATTGCTCACAACTCGATTTTTCATGAACGAACTAAGCACATTGAGATCGATTGTCACCTTACTCGTCATCATCTCAAGCATAGCACAATTACTTTGCCATTTGTTTCTTCTTCTTTGCAGCTTGCAGATTTCTTTACTAAGTCACATTCTATTTCTCGTTTTCGTTTTCTAGTTGGCAAACTCTCGATACTTGTAGCTGCCGCATCGTGAGTTTGAGGGGAGATGTTAAAAAATATAGGGTTATTTTTGTTTTATTATTTATTAAGGGTAAAATAGTCTTTTCAATTTTATTTGTTTAGTTTATATATAGTTCCTTTGTATTTAGGTTAAATTATCTTTTTGTATACAATTTCATTATGCAGTATCCTGAAACCCTAGTCTCCTCTCCTTTTTCTTTATTTCTTTGAATTGCTTAACAGGATCAAACAGGGTGTTAATAAAATTATTTTCTCAGAACTATGTCGTTGACGAAATTTGAAATATAATTTTTTTTCCCTAAGTCGCAACCACAAGAAAAGACATATTCGTCTTAATAAAGAATTAGTGATAAAATTCGACACTCCAAAAACTTTTTATTTTGAGAGAGAACACAAACTTGAGTTTCTTTTCTTTAATACATTGGTAGGCGCGCGGCTTCCCATGAGTTTGTGGAGTATATATGTTTTCAGCCATCGAAAGGGCATCACTTCATTGAAGGGTCACCAAGTCTTGTTAGATATTTTAATTTTGGACCAACTTATTTCGGATTATTAGCATTGAAATTCGTCTAACAAACTTCAATTTAGAAATAACCTAAATCATGTCAAAGATCTACAAAGCAAAATGAGAGAGAGAACTAGGAAGTGAGATATGAAATTCTTAGATTCGTGAACAAAAGTTTAACGTCTGCCCAAATTATGTTGACCTCATATATAATTTGGGTCAAATGCAGTCCATGTCTCGATGATGAGTGTAGGTAGGGTCCAGACCAAAATATTGACTTTTAATTTGGATCATTTTGGTACCGACGTAGGGGTGGAAGGCTGAACCTAGCCCGCTCGAATACCTCATGGGTCCACGAGCTCAATGCCGACTCATTTTCATAAAAGAAATTAATAAAATAAGTAAAAAATGAGCCTGCTCATGAAAAAATAAAAGAAAGAAAGAGAATGTTGATCAGCTCAAATCAACTTATGACTTATTTCAAAATGAGCTCGAATTATTCATGGACGTCCTAGTTGGGACAAGCTAAGATCTCGCAATTCGACCTATTTGACACCTCTATACCAACATGGTAACATTGACTGTATACATAAAATGAAGGCTTGCAGATCTTAGTAACTTGTAAAAAATTTTGAAACTTAAAAATTTGCTTTAAATTTATGTCGTGTTATTATTGTGGTGTAACAAATTAGTCAAGCATATCAAAATTACATATCTACTATGCAATATTAATACGACTAGAACTTATTAATAATACTACGAGCAGTAATGAATTCTTCACATTGATTCGTAGAGACCACGTAAATTATCTCATTAAGGGATTTATTTTGCACGACAGTTTCTTCGTCTTAGGATTTGAGTCATTTCTTTAAAAAAAAAAAAGGAAAAAGAAAAAAAGAAAAAAACCCTCACACTGTACTTAAAGGAGCATTTGGGGTTCTCCGATCAAATTTTTTGACATTCGAGTCACAACTTTAATTTTTGCAACATTTGAGGTCCCTACTCGCTGATTCCATCCAAAACTTTGTTAATTGATAATCTCCACCTCACATGGTGAAGAAAGTTTGATAAAATAATGAGTACGCTCTTCTTTAAATTTTAAAAAAGAAAACATGAAAAATGAATTTTAAAATATAATAAAATGTTTTTTCTTATAATTTAATTGTGATCATCCACATTAATCTTGTTTTAGTCATCCTAGAACTAGATTGCAATTATAAAAAAATAAAATGAAATAAATACAATATTCTTCTTCCTCCACTATCACGTTCCCTTAGTCCAGCCCCCCTTCTAGACGACTAGACCTTTAAGCTACAGGAGTGTGTCAAATCGTAGAGTATAGAGAAGAATCAAACTTGAAAACGTGTATGTCATATTCATATGGTCGTGACAATTGATTTACAGTTGGGCAACTAAGTGAGATGATTGATGAAAACAAAGTGATCGTACCCCTTAGTTTTATAACTAGTTGTTCACTAAATAATCGAACTCCTTTTTCTTTCAATTTAGCCTAGTCAAGAGTGTTGGAAAATATATGATGGGCAAATAAATTTTCACTTGTGTATGTGAAATTAATCCCACATTGCTTGGAAAATGGGATTTGAAGAGGAGCCTTAAAAGGGATGACAATCCCACATTGGTAAGAAATGGTAAAGTGGGAAGATATGGGGACTATAAATAGTACCATCCCACAATGGAAAAGAAAAAGAAATGTGGGAATGTGGGAAAACTTAAATAGTTATCCCACATAGGATAAAAACAAGTTTGTGGACCAATTTATATATGGGTTACTAATTGGTAAGGTGTAACCATTTGTTGCATAGAGACTCCTCCATGGCCTACGCGCCCGCAGGGGGGGTGCAAATCTTGGACCGACTTGGCCTTCGAGCCTTGAACTTGTGTGGGCGCGCGACCTGCGTACACGAATGTCGGACCGATTGAGTCAAAAATTGGCCACAAAGTGCAAGCCACATTTTGGAATTTTTCTTTTACGTTTTTCCATTTAAAACATAACCTGAAAACGTTTTTATTTATTTTGTAACTTCAAAACGTCAGAATTCAAATGAACTCCAAAACGTCAGAATTCAATTGAAGGGGTTATGTGTGCATTAAGTGGCAAAGGCTCCTCCTTGCCTATATATACTGGACAGTCTCTTCCATTCAGACACACAACAACTGCACGAATTCATCTGCTTCCTGTTCCAATTTCTGTCTTCCTCCAGTCACTTGGTGATTCCGTTCCGGCACGCTCTTTCAGTTCGGCTGCACAGCTGCAGTACACGCCGCTGTATCCTGGGAAGCAAGCGCTCGAACTACTTCGGTGAGGAGGCGAATATTGCTTTAAGGACACTGTGTTGAACACAGGCCCCGGCTCCAAGACGTCCAATGTCATTTCTGATTTTTGTCAACTGCAGTTCTATTTGTTTACTTCTTCTTTCAGTTAGTTGTTTTGTATTTCCATTTAATAAAGAGTACTACTCAAGGTTAGTATAAGGAAATTCCGGTGCAAGAAAGGGTAATCGCAGATCAAAAGGCAAGGGCAAGAGAGCATCAACGTGGGATTTGCAATTCAAATGAAGCAAAAAAAAAAAAATCGAAGAGCTACAGACGACAACAAAGTATTTGTACATTACATTCTTAAAATATTAGGTCACGTGAGACATGTGCAACATTTTAAGAGACCAATTAAATCAAATTGTTGATTGAAATTCGTATACAAAAAATCAAAATTTGAGAGAGAGAGAGAGACCCACAGGCTTAAAAAACGTGCTCTTTTTTTTTTTTGTTTTTTTTAATCAAGGTGGCTGAAAAAATAAATTAAATTTTTTAACAACAAAAGTTGACGACGATACTTGAAACGGGAAGTAGCCATGTAAAATTTTGTGGGCGCAAAAAGCTCTATACGCACAGTCCCAAATTGTCTCACTTTATCTTTTCTTTAAAAATCATTGTCTGAACCCAAGAAACCGTCATCTTCTTTGCTTATATTCATTTTTCACACGTCCCTTTTTTGCTACCCCACTTCTTTTGCTAGCCCTACAAAAAGCTCCACGCCTGCGCCCATAATACTAGTTTAGTTTTTCATCAGGCTCGTAGAGTCAGGTTTCTCAATCCACTCCTACGGCGGGGGATAACACATTGGTTTCTTATCGACAACCCTAATTTTCTTAATTATAACTATGGATCATCAAGATGATTCCTCGACTTCTTCATTCCATGAAGTTCTGACGGTAAACCCTGATATTCTATCGGCACATAAGAAAAGAGGTAGGAGGAAGATATTTAAGGAGACGCGCCACCCCGTGTACAGAGGAGTACGGCGGAGGAACCGTGGCAAATGGGTGCGTGAAGTGCGTGAACCGAACAAGAAATCAAGAATATGGCTAGGGACATTCGCCAACCCAGAAATGGCAACTAGTGCACACGATGTGGCCGCGTTGGCCCTGCGCGGTGGTGGCGCTGTCCTGAACTTCAATGACTCCGCCTGGTGCCTCCCCAGGGCCAAATCTTCATCCCATGAAGATATACAAATTGCTGCTCTTCAAGCTGCTAATAATTATGCAACACCATCAACGGAATTATCCCCTTGTTCTTCCTCTAACTCTCTGAATTTGACGATTATTTCGAGGGAAAATCTTGAAATAAAACCTCTGAATTTATTGAATGTCGAAAACGAGTTCTTGGACGAGGAGGCAATGTTTAACATGCCAAGTTTGCTAGACAGCATGGCAGAGGGGATGCTTTTAACTCCACCAGCTATGAAGAATGGATTTAGCTGGAGCAATGAGGATGAAAATTATAGTGAGTTCACTTTGTGGTGAGATTAACGAAATAATTCCATCGGGCCCAACTCCCAAGGTATTGTTCGGAATACATCACTAGCAGGGACGAAGATATAGGCAACCCTATGCTTTAATTTTTCATTTAAAAAAATTCTTCTATAAAATAAAAAAATAAATTTGTCCCTCCATGACTCCGCTTGTGCTCTCGAGGTGTCATCTCTAATGCATCGGTAGAACACATTCATACACGTAAAAAATTGTTTGTAAGGGAGTTGGGTACGCAATGGGATTGAAACTAGCTTGGTAGAGAAGCATGTATAATTGCATTGCATGTTTTATCCATTTCGTGTTCAATTTAATGTCAAAGATAGAAAATTAATGTGTTAACATTTTAAGGCCTTCCCATATTTACGTGAGAAAAACAAGAGTTTCATGAGACTCCATTGTTAATGTAGTACACCAATTACAATGGACAAATTTTATATGTAAGTGTAAGACTCCATTGCTCTAAGCTAGAAATTTACGAAAAAATTATCGGTGTCATATAATCATTCAATCTACCAATCAAATCAACTCATTAAAACGAATATAGACAATTAGGAAATCAAGAAGCTATCGAACATCCTGATTAACTCTTGAAGGGCCTCATGTTATAAATATAAATTATATCTAAAATCGAAACAAAATATAGATGCAAACATTCTACATTAAAATAATCAAAAGCCTAAAATCTAACTCATGCCAGAATATTAGGATTTACGGATTCAATTGATATACCGGGATATATTATGAACGATTGTTTGCTGTTACAGAATTACTACGACAATCTATCACATACTAATGAATAAGAATGAATGGGTGTGGTTTGTCATCTTTCTCAACCATATCGTCTTATTTCTTCAATGGGACCGCCGTCTCTCTTCCAAATGGGAAGAAGAGAAACTATGGATAATTTGGTATATTGAGGACTATAACCAAAAAAGTCTTTATATATTATTAAATTAGAGTTCTCATAATCTCCTAATTATAACAATATTGGTATCTACTCAATTAGCTCATATTTATTAAATAGCTAATATAATTAAATTAAATATGTTGTCATTAAATAAAAAAATCATTGATTTTCCCAACCTCCTAAATATTTGGGAAAACAATCTCTCACTTGGCTACATATTATTCCTAAAACAATTATATTACAAATTTTTCAAGCGCGCATTTGTATACTGTTTATCCTTAAACTTCTCTTTAAACAATATGGTCAATCTTATATATTAATAATGGAACCAACGCGACTTTTATTACAATATAATCGTGATTAAATTACGATGATCACCATACTAACACACTTAATGACATAGATCAAATATGGATGAGCATGAAAATTATATGAAATGTGATCTCATACATGCCTATTTCCTATTGATCATTCTTTATTCTTTAGTTAGATCATTCCAAAGTTCTTATGCAACGCGAACATTGCACATAGAAAACGTAAGAAAGCTCAAAAACAAAATCATAAACCATCAATTTTATTCTGCAGAAAATAAAACAATTCAATATCTAGAGCAAACATATAGTACATAAAAAAATGACTCCCACTAGACCAAGGCATACTCAGAAATAACACCAATGTGAGTAGTGTGTTCATGAAAGACCTCAGGCGTTAATCCCTTGATTAATGGGTCCGCCAGCATGGAATCTATACCTATATGTTCAATGAAAATCTGTTTATCCCGAACTCTCTCTTTAGCAACTAGAAACTTGATGTCGATAAACTTCGACTTCGTCGAGCTCATGTTATTGTCGGATTAAAGCACTGTCGAGTTATTGTCATAGTAAATCTTTAATGACTTGTCAATGTCATTTACCACTTGTAACCCAATGACAAAGTTCCGCAACTATATCCCATAGTTGGATGCCTCATAACAAGCAATGAAGAAGTTATAAGAGTCTGCTTAGTAGACTTCCATAAGATAGCTCTTTCAGCCAATATAAAGATGTAGCCTCATGTGGACCGTCTGCTATCTTAGAGTCCCTCAAAATCAGAGTCAGAGAACCCGATGAACACTAAATTATTTGATATCCAGTAAGTAAGCATGTAGTCTTTTATTCTCCTCAAATAACGCATCACGCGTTTGGCTGCCTTTCAATGCTGCATGCTTGGATCACTCAAATATCTGCCCAAAACTCCCATTATAAATTCTATGTCGGTACGAGTACAAACTAGAGCACACATTAGATTCCCTACTATTGACGCATATGAAATCTTCTGCATTTGTTTTATTTCAAAATCATTATTAGGGAGTTGTTTGAGATTAAACTTGTCTCCTTTAGCGATGGGTGTGTCTCCTGGTTTACAATATTTCATGTCGAATCTACTCAAAACCTTATCGATATAGCTCTTTTGTGACAACCTAATGATACCTCGAGAACGATCTCTTAGTATCTGAATACCTAAATTGAAGGTTCTCTTTAGAGGTTGATCCAAAACGTGCAGCTGAATCAATGAGATGTGTACAATATCTTTTAATTTGTGCATATCATGTGTGACCTCTTTTTAGTTACATTTAACTTGTAAACAATGAATATGCGACATATGCATATCAATTTGTGACCTGTTAGTGCTTCACAGACACGTGTGAACATTTATATTTTATCTGTAGTATTGGCAATTCCTATGTGACCTCCAATTTATATCATGCGACATATGAAGCGCAATCTGTGAACTTATATTGTAATATGTAACCAATTCAGTAGATTGTAAACCTATGGATAGAGAACTATGAAACCTGTGAGCTACGTAGAATAAATTTTTGGCCGGATTTTGTTTCCTTTTTTAACTGAAACTCCACTTTGGTAATAAGATTTTAGGCATCCTATATATACGAAACTCAAAAAGAACACGGGGAAAGACCTTCTTTTGACCTAAAAAAATAATTACATAAGGTGATCACAAAAATAGATTTGGAATTAAAATCATCGCAAATTTACGGTCCGTTAATAAGTAATAAAGTGGACTTTTTTGAGTCCGAGTATCGTTCCAATGAAGATTGATTAGCTTAAATTCTAATTACAGTGACCTTGACCGAAAGAATAAAATTAAGTCTTTGTTGTGATGAAATTATAACTAAATTGATGATAACTATACAAGTATGAATGAATTAACAATTAAATGCATTTGGCAATGATTGTAAATTGAAGTGTTTTCTAAAATGTAATGAATGTACTAAGATCACAAATCCCTATGCGATAATTTTTTAGACCTAGATTTACACTTTGACACATAGTTTAAATATTGAAGAATCAAAACTCCTAAACTATCAAACAGTCTCTATCGAGTAAAGTAAACATATTCTAATATATGACTCGACTATATTTCTATGACGGATGTGAATATACAAGAATATTTGTTTTTATGAACACTTAAAGATTCACATAAGGTATAGCGGTACATTTATATCCCCTATCGGATCCTATGATAATTTATATTATGTCGAATATATTTACTTTCTTTCGAATGTATAAAATAGATCACTACACTCACACAATTACATATACAATAATCATGGAAAAAAGAAATTTATATAAATCATTCAAATATTCCAAAATGTGTTTTTGATTGTCAAGAATGTAAAATCAAGAAATAAAATTCATATTACATAGTTCATCTAGTCCTATTATAGAATTAATCTAGCCTAGAATGGTGGGAAGAAAAAAATCAGAAAAATAATGAAAAAACGACATCATCCCGATTAATCTTGAATTGAATCTTCATATTCTTGAAGTTAATTTTCATGTTTTTGCATCTTCTCTGCTCTCAAAAGTTTTCAAAAATCTTCCTCCTTCGTTTTGGACAGTCCTAAGATTTAAATATATCATCTAAGATTTGTTTCCATCGGTATTTGACTCGAAAAAGGAAACTGGAAAATTCGCTCAATTTTTGTACTATGCGACCACGTAGTTCATTTTTATGCGGCCGCATAGAAAAGCTGATATGCTTCTTTTTTTTTCCTCTAAAGAACTATGCGACCGCGTAGTAGTATCAAACTACTATTCCTTGCATTTCGATCCTCGAATTTAGTTTCATCAATCTTGGCCCGTTTTTCCACTTCTTCTTCTTCTTCTTCCTCTTCCAACGTGTCATTCCAATGCTCAATTAGACCTTGACATCTTCATGTCTCCACTCTATTTTCTGGGTTATTTTTTTGATTATTTGCACATTGGTCTCTGAACTTTGATTTTCTTTCATTTTAGTCATTTTTTTCATTTTTCTATTAATTTCCGCCATATTCCTGCTTGTTGTCCTGCAAGACATAAATTACATCGAATTAAGTTATATTCCATATATTTATTCACAATTATCTTTATTTGTAGCCTAAACTAAATATGTAAAACGCACTTATCAACTCCCCCAAACTTAAATCATTGTTTATCGTCAAACAAAACTGTAACTTAATTTCACATAAAACATAGTTCAACAATCTGCCGCGTCTCAGGATTGAAATTTAGTAATAAATTAAATGAACAACTTCAAAAGTGCAAAAATCAATTAACCTTCACCTATTACATGCATAACTTGATGTGTATGTATGTGAAAACTCATGCCAATATATTAAGATCATGATTAGTTCAGCACCTAACCCAAAGTAGTCAAATATTTCTTTACTTCGCTTGAGATATGCACACACCCCCAAATTTATTCTTTTCACTCAATTTTTTCGGGATGCATTATCTCCTATATTTTTTATTGCTTTAACCTTTAGAACTAGACTAAGTTACTTACCTCTCGTCAAATGTATAGTTCTATTGATCGAATGTCTGGGCTAATCAATGTAATTGCTCTTTTTTTTGGATATTTTCTCATTTGCTTTCTATATAACCCATTAACGAGTTTTAAGCCGATAACTCCCAGCTCAGATAATTATAGGGTACCAAGTTTTCAACCACTCTTACAGACTTAATCACTCGAGTTATACATGCTCAATAAGATGCTTTTATTCACAAATAGATTAGTGAAACACCCACTTTCTTTTAGACATTCAGTTTCTAAAACTAACATCTAACTTAAAACTTTTACCTTATTTTCATCTCATTGATTTTAGACAATCCACATTAGTTAATATCATACATGAAATCTCCACTCAACCATAATGTTCCCTTATGATAGTTCAACCATCTCAAAACTACTCTACATTTGGATTATGAAGTGATATAATAGAGGTTATTTGTATCTACTTTCTATATTCAACTATTCTTTACATATTGAACAAAAGCACTAATCAAATATGTCAAACATGTGTATCGTGCATAAAGAATATCAAGTCAAACACTAACAAGCTTTGATTAATCTAAAAGTGCACTATTTTCATTATTCACGATTTATATCTAATCCAATATTCAACATCATAGTCGGCAAAGTTAATAAACCTACACAAATACACAAAACTCTAACTTTAGTGCTAGTAAATAAATAGAACAAAATTTAATAAAAATTGCAGATTTTTTTCACACAATCACACAAAATTGCAGTAACATGATGAATGAAAATTTTCTCATCCCAAAACTTATATAGAACATTGCCCTCAATATTTAAAAAATAATAACATGCAAACTTAAAGGTACAAAAAGTTAAGGACAAATTCTCATAAAAAATAAAGAAAATGAGGTTAGGAATACTCCACTGATCGATGAAGATGTGAAGATGAAGATATTGGAGTAAAAGAAGTGTGGGTCGTGTATAGACTCTTTGTATCCTATAAAGATGACAAATAACTCAATATTATTAAAAATTATCAAAAATACTAAAAATTCCTAATTTAATGCATAAAACGAAATAAATAAAATAGAAGAATTGTTGGGTTGCCTCCCAACCAGCTCTAGTTTATAGTCTATAACTTGATTGTATTTTGGTAGGCTCGTGGTGGTTCCAGTCGAAGAATTTAACCATTGCACTCTTTGCAATTTTTAGCTTTGCATCCTCTTTTAGCTCTCCAGACTTTGAATTCTCAATTTTCATATCTTCCAAGAAATTCTTCAAATTTTGGTTTCCTCTTCTGACAATTTTGTTAAAGGGAAAGTTCGTCTTCATTGATACATTGATACTCGTCGAGGGCTAATGGTTGCTTGGATGGAATAAAAAATATAAAAACTTCTTACTCCTTATCTACCCTCAAGATTAGTTCACATTTCTCCATATCAATTAAAGTTCGACATGTTACTAAGAATAATCTCTTCAAAATTATTGAAATGTTTCTGTTTTCTTCTATGTCTAGAATAAGAAAGTCCGCTGGAAAGATGAATTTTCCCACTTTAATCAGCACACCTTTTATAATCCCTCTAGGGTGGGATAGAGGACCTATCAGCCAGCTGCATAGTCACCATTGTTGCTTTAGTCTCTCCCAAACTGAGTTTCCTGAAAATAGAAAGTCGCATCAAGCTAATACTCGTACCGGTATCACATAAAACGTTAAAGGTACTAGCTTCTCCAATTGAAATAGGCAAAGCGAAGCTCCCTGGATCCTTGAGTTTGGGAGGCAGTTTCTTTTGTAATCTGGCATTACTCTCCTCCATCAGTGCCACAGTTTCATGTTCTAGAAACTTTTTGTTCTTTGATATCATATCCTTCAAGAATTTTGCATGGTCTGAAATTTGTCTTATTATGTCTATGAACGGGATATTGATGTGGAGTTTCCTTAGTACATCAAAAAATTTCTCAAATTGTTGGTCTATTTTGTGTCTTTTAAACCTTTGTGGGAATGGAATATGAGGGTCATAAAGATTGATAGGAACGGTTGTCTTAACCCGTGGTGTATCTGAACTCTATTTAGTAGATGCCTCTATTATCTGTTCAGTCTATTTCACTTGCTCCTCATCTGAAGAAGGTATTGTATCTTTAGTCGTAACCAGCCTCTTGATATGTATTTCTGGTAATTATACCCCATTCATCGTGGTGATTGCGTTCACAGATGGATCCTAAATTCTTTCGTTCCCCAAAATATGTATGGCCATTACTTGCTTCTTTGGATTAATTTCAGTATTGCTTGGCAGGGTCCTGGTATTCTGCTTGTCAAGAAAGTGCAACCTGCCCAACTTGAGTCTTTAGGTTTTTAATAGCAGTACTCTGATCTCGGAGAGTTGTTTCAGTTTTCATTAACTGGTTGTTAGCTTCTACGTATTGATTTGTTTTTTTCCATAAATTTCTCGAACACCTCTTCCAACTACAAAATCTTCTCTGGCTGCTGAATTTGATCTTGCGGCCTATTTTGATTCTGATTAGTCCAAGAAAAATTTTGGTGTTTCCTCCAACCGGGTTGTAGGTATCTGAATGTGGATTATTCTGTTGATGTTGTGATATGATCCAGGAGTCGAGCCCAGCGAAACTGAGCCTAGGACGAGACTCGTTGATTATCGAAAGAGGACTGATTACGCAATCGAGGGCAAAGCGGGTAAATCGTGCGATTGGATTACTTGTGCAAGCAACGATGGATGATATCATGATCTACACAAGAAAAGAGGTAAGTATCATGTTGGGGTCGAGATCAGAATCGGATTGGACAAACTTGATTCAAGCAACGGAGAAGGAAACCTCATCGGACAACTATGCGACCCATAGTTGTCATGAGCATGCGATCACATGCTTAATTACCGCAAGCAGAAGGGGAGTTTATGGGCCTTTTATGCGACCGCATAGATTTGTATTATGCGGCCGCATAGAGCAAAATTTGGACAGAAATTTTATTTTTTCGAATTTTCCTTATTTCACTAGGATTTTAATTTATTGTAATCTTTTATTATTTTAGTAAGTTAATTTTGGTACAATTAGGGTTTTAGATTTGTCCTATAAATACTTGGTTATTATACATTGTAAGGACATTTTGACAAATTTATTATTGAAATATATTTGAGAGGCTATTTGCATTTAATTTAGTTAAATCATTTATAATTGCATATTTAGTATTATTTTAGTTATAATTTCATAACAACAAACATATCATTTCATGAACAAATATGCTTATATTAAGTTATCGAAAGAAGGTCCTTTTTGTTTTATGAATGTGAGGTACTTTGCTATAATTCATTTCTGTAATTAGTATTTTATGATAATAATACTTTATTGCTTCCAGTCAATGCAGCAAAATATTGAACCCCAGCTACACTTGTTCTAGTATGATTTACGCATAAGTTAAAAATGTAGTTGCTATTTGTTGAACAATCTTTGTTTACTTTTGAAGCAAGCTCATGTTTTCTTGAATTAGTAATTTTAACGTTGCAGATTGATCTGAAGGCACGGGAGGTCATGTCTAATAGAAGATTGTCACATTTCAACATTATTTCAAAGGTTGAAGATTGGTATTGTCTTCATGGTTTTGATAGTTATGGGGGAGCCAAATTTGAAGATGCCTACTTATTTGAGTGTGGAAATTTCAAGAGGGTTGGTTGTAATTGTTTGAAGCTCGTATAATAGAAGATTGATGGTTGATAAATTATCCAAACCAACTATCCGCAATTACTTGGCTTCTGCATTTTGTGGACGAGTGCGGGGGAACAGAATGGTGTTGAACTGTGTGTCCGAATGATAAAAGGGGTTGTCAATTAATGGAATCATCAGCCATGCTATTGTCCGAGGAGGGAGCTACTTTGGCTGATTGTTCTCGGCTGGAAAGGTAAGTGAGGCGATTCAAGCCTTGGGTAATGCAATAGAACCTCAGAGAAACATTCTACACCGTGTCATTTTTTATAGAAATTCTCGTACTAGAGTTAATATATATAGGGAAAAGTGCACACGCATGGCCTTTTATTTGCACAAATGGCGAAAACTCACAAATAACTCGTCTCTACTATTTATATTCTTATTTAATTAAGTACTGTCATATTTTTAAGTGACAAATATCACTTTTTAATAAAAATTACATTGTATATCATATTTTAATGAAAAAGTAGTACTTAACTTAAAAAATGACATTTTTCACATTTTTTTTGAAAAAAGTGATTAAAAAATGATATTTAATTTGCACGGTATTTTTTTATTTTTTTGTCATTTTCTTGAAATTTTTACTTTTTTTAATGACAAATATCACTTTTTAATAAAAGCAACATTTTGTGTCTTTTTTTAAATTAAAAAGTAATATGACATTTTTACCTTTAAATACTTTTCAACTAATTTTTCAAAAAAAAAAAAAAAAATCCTAATTTCAGGGGTATTTATGCAAGCCTCCAAAAAAAAAAAAAAAATGACCGGATCGTATCCGAAACTCCGAATTCTTCTCCTTCCCAATTCTTTTTCATTTCTCGTACTCTATTATCTCCAGTTACAGCATCTCTATCGGTCGTGCCTTTTCAACTCTCACTCAATCAGGTAAATCTTTTTTTCTTTCAAATCCTGATTTTTTATTTTTATCTTTATTTCTATCAATATCAATTTCTTATGTCTAGGTTTTTTTTTTTATTGTTAATGGACTTTAAATGATTTTTGCCTGTATTTTCTGTGATGTTTCTGTCCTATAAGATCGGATCTGTGTTTTCATTATTTTTTGGTTTATTTTCTCCTGATTATGTAATCATGTATGTTTTTGTGCTTGTGCATATTATTTGCATGTCGAGGGTTGTTAAATCTCAAATCCAGGATTGGATTATTGAGACAAAATCTGAGCTTTCGTGGAGGATGGTTGGGTCGTATAAATGTTGATTCAAGGTTGCATATTGACCCCAGATTTCAATTAGGATAGAACAATACCCACAAGAATGTATGATGTAATAATTTATAGTGGAAGGCCAAATCTGAGCTTTCGTGGAGGATGTTTTATATATATGATAATGGTGTTGTGTAGATGAAAATGTGTATGTAAATACATTCACCCAACTTCGTAATGAAATTCCGCTTTAAGGCTGTGTTGACACCGCAGATTTCAATTAGGATAGAGCAATACCTGCGAGAACGTATGATGTAATATAATTTATAGTTGAAAACCAAATCTTAGCTTTCGTGGAGGATGGTTTGGTCGTATATATATGAAATGGTTGGTAGATGAGAATCTGTATTTTTTTTATAGATTGTGCGTGTATATTCATGCACCGAACTTCATAACGAAATGTTGATTTAAGGCTGTGTCTAGACCCTGGATTTCAATTATGATAGAAAAACACCAGCGAGAATCTATGATGTAATATTTTATGGTGAAAATATGAGTGAAAAGAGCTAGGACAATTAAGGTAAAACTTTAAGAAGCTTTTTTTATTATTCTCTTTTATAATCTTTTATGGTGTTTAATCGTGTTCGAGACATATTCTAATTTTATTCTTCACTGGGTAGAAGAGGAAGATTCATTTTCGGAGTTCTTTTCTCTTTTGTTGTTTATATGTGAACTTTCATGAACTGGCTGAAGGAATAGATTTCATTTGTATATTTGTAGACACATTTTAATTTTTGTTTGGCAATAGTGAACACTTATTTTTTTCCTTTTCAACTACCCTGAGACCTGAGTGACAATATTTCAGTGTTCACTGAGAAAGCTAACATGATAGGTGTGTCATTACTTGAAGCAAAGACTTCAGCCAGCTAGAAGAACCCAGCTGAATATTAAAGATCATGTTTGCTTGCTATATATTCGTGCTGCTGCAATACAACTGTTTGAGATGAGATTATGTTCTATCATTGAATTACAGGTTGTTGATATCGGATATTAGTTGTGTTCGTATACTGTGTTATGGAAGACTATAATAGGTGTTACTTGTCACCCTTTTTTCTATCTACTGGGGTACAGACCAAACCCCTCAGTTGTTGATATCGGATATTAGTTGTGTTCGTATACTGTGTTATGGAAGACTATAATAGGTGTTCCTTGTCACCCTTTTTTCTATCTACTGGGGTACAGACCAAACCCCTCAGTTAAGCACAGGTCATCATTTGGCCAGAAAAAAAGGGGAAATGTAATCACCTGTTTGTCAGTTGTTTATTGTCATGGAGTTTAATTTGTTTGGATATCATTACGATTTACGACAAGTATCTTTAAATTGCTTGCATTATGTGTGTTATCGAGAAGTTATGGTTATAGATTTTTTGCAAGTTTAATGGTAGAGAATGTTGCAAAATAATTAAATAATGCAGGATGTCTGAAGCACCCTTTAGGCCAAGAGAAGTCCTCTTCGAGAAGCAAAAGTTATTTCAGAGCATTCACAAGCATACATATCTGAAAGGACCTTTTGATAAGATCACCTCAGTTGCAATTCCTCTGGCTTTGGCTGGTAGTTCGCTATTTCTAATTGTGAGTTCGTTTTTACTCTTCTAGTCATTTTTGGCCATTTTCATCTACAGTCGAGTTTGACACTTGACTGTTTCTGATGAGTGTTCTCCAGGGGAGGGGGATCTATAACATGTCTCACGGGATTGGAAAGAAGGAATAAGAAGATGGATTCCATTGAATGAGTGTCCTCTTAGGAACTCAATTTTTTAAGCATGTGTTTTCAAGACTGGTTTTTTCTCGACTTATCTACCTTTTCTTTGCTAATAATTGATGACTTGCAAACATGTTGACGAATGAATGTAAGTTCCGTCATCAGTGACATGAGGCCATGCCTTTTCTGTTGTTCTGTTTTCTTGGGAGTAACTATGTTATGATTTTTATTTAGAATTAGAGAGAGAGAATTTGTGCGTGGAATAAATCTTATCAAGCTTCCGTTGGTAGTTTGTGAAATAAGTGTTCACTTTTGGTCAACGAGATTTCATCAACAAGATTTTTCTTAATCTGTAACGCTTTATGGGACCTTATTGTTTTTCTTGCTGTGCTCGCATAAATGAATTGCTACAGTTGAACGATCAATTAATTGGAGTTGAAATGCAGAATAATACTAATAATTTTGAAGTTTTTCTAGATGATTTTCTCTCTTTATAACGATATTAGCATGTGATGCCAAAACCATTTCTTGGATGAGTGCATCGTGGTTAAGAACCGACGTGCGTTTTCTATATGGATCAACGAAAGACGACTCTTTAGCATTGAACATAATTTATAAAATTGAGCCAAATGTAAGATTCTAATAAGATGAAGAAAAACTAATCAAATTAGATAAACCCAACAAATTGCTGGGTTTTCTTTGTTTTGATATGCGCAAGCAAAAATTTGAGAGGCTTTTGAAGCGCCCTTGTGAAACTATTCAATCTTATTGAGTACATTTTCAATAAGCAACACTAGATGAGATTAATCATAGTGGATGAGATTTTTAGCATTGTCCAAACCATTTGGTAAAAAAGCCTCGAAGACATGTCAACTATATTCTTTTATTTTGTTTTGTTTCTTGATACCATACCGTGTAGAGATGACGACAGCCTGTGGAGCCAAAGTTACCCCCATCGTAGGGCATTTTTGGGAGGCGGGATAAGATCAAATTAAAATATCTTCATTTCTCGCCTCTTTTTTCCATTTGATTAAATTTAAAAACGTAAAATAAAAAGAATTGGAAGAGAGATCATATTCGTAGGGTTAAATCCACCGATNACTTCTTGTTACCATTTCCATTAATTTTAAAAGGGGTAAAACGGTAACTTTGCATTATATATGAAAATAATTTTTAAAAAAATGAAATAAAAACTTATATTTTTTAAAAAATGTTACTTAAAAAAATAAAAATAAAAACTTATTTTAAAAAAATCTACTCAGAAAAATAAAATAAAATAAAATTTTATTTGAAAAAAAAACGGTCCTTAAAAAAATAAAATAAAACAAAAACTTATTTTAAAATAAACGTTTTTAAAATTAAGAAAAAACTTTTATTTTTGTTTTTTTAAAATTTATTATATATATATAATACAAAATTATCGTCTTAGCTTTTTTAAAATTAGTGAAAATAGTGAAAAGAAATTGGATGGTATGAAATATTATATGAAATTAGGTGATCACGATGAAATGTTATATGAAATTGGATGATCATTGTGAAATAAAATCAAATTGAGTGGATATGATCACATTAATTATAAAGTTAATAATGGTGATGAGATAAACCTCATATTCGTGTTTCCTCCCCAATTACCATAGAGGCCACGGACATAAACCTCCGAATACAGCTTGACAAGCGAACAGAGCCAGAGTCGAAAATAAAAGTCGCTGACCGCAATTTTAGTTGGAAAATTGTAGCTGCAAATGCAGGAGGCGATATAACGGCACCGGAAAATTTTTCTGAGCAGCAATTTTCTTCCTCCTTCCCTCTAAAATGCGGAGCAAGGACAAAATCGCCTACTTTTATGACGGTTCGATACCCTACTGTTCTTTCCATTTCTTCTTCAATTTTGTGTCTTTGTGTTTCTAAGTATATGTGTGGCAACTGTAATAATTGTAGAGAAATCATATTGCAGGGGATGTGGGGAACGTGTACTTCGGGCCGAGTCACCCAATGAAACCGCACCGGTTATGTATGACTCATCATTTGGTTCTCTCTTACGAGCTACACAACAAGATGGAAATTTATGTTCGTAATTTTTATTCCTTCGATTTATTATTCGTATTTTTTTCTTGTTTGTGGTTTTTTTTTTGTGATAATTTTGTGGAATTTAGAGGCCCCATAAGGCATACCCAGTGGAGCTAGCTCAGTTCCATTCTGCGGATTATGTGGAGTTTCTAAATCGAATAACGCCCGACACGCAGGCTTTGTTCGCGAATGAGATGGTGAAATGTAAGGAGTAATTAAGTTTATGTTAATCTGTTCTGTTTAATGATTGTGAAAAGGCATTTCGTTGTTATAGGTTAGGAAGGAATTTAAGTTTGTTATTTTCTGATGAAATTTATAAAGTTGAAATTAGGGTTTTGAAGGATGAATGATTACTGAAAAATGAGATTTATATCTGTAGGAATCTGTCAATGATGTAGCACTGGACCTTATTAGCAATTTTATTAGTATTTTGATAACTATTGAAAGATTTTCGATGTCTGTAGTACTATAGATTAGTTGATGAAATGTAGTTTCCTTACAAGGCTTGTATTAGAAACCATATATAATTTATGAATTTTGCGGCATCTGATATGGGTTTTTTGATTGCGTTTGGTCAATTTGGGTTTATATATAGATTGGATGACAAGATTCTATGAAGGTTTTAGAAGTCATTAGAAGAAACTGGTTAAAGGTTATGAGAAGTCTTCAAATTTAGATTTTGGATTGTTGATTTAGTAAAGATGTTCCTATCATGAAAACAATTCAAGCAACTGTAACATGCAGATAATATGTATGTAATTGATACTCAAAACATTTATCAAGTTTTGTTTGCTATACAAATGTATGAATCTTCTACATGATTTTAGTTTTCCCATTACCTTTGTTTTAGTATAATTGGAGCAGTGTAAATTTCTACTAATCGTTCTTTCTTTATTAGATAATCTTGGAGAAGATTGTCCTGTTTTCGAGAATCTGTTCGAGTTCTGCCAAATTTATGCTGGTGGAACGATAGGTAAAAATCACATCTTAACAGTTCTGTCATGAAATTTTGACTTCTATTTACTAACCTTAACATAATATTTACTCACAGATGCTGCACGCAGATTGAACAACCAGCTTTGTGACATTGCAATAAATTGGGCTGGTGGATTGCACCATGCCAAAAAGTGTGAAGCATCTGGATTTTGTTACGTTAATGACTTAGTTTTGGGCATTTTGGAGCTTTTGAAGCATCATGCCCGTGTTCTGTACATTGACATTGATGTGCATCATGGTGATGGGGTGGAAGAAGCCTTCTATTTCACTGATAGGTATGAAAAAAACGTAGGGCTTGTTTGAGCCCCATTTTTGAATAGTGTATTGATAGAAATATGTGGTTAAAAAATAAGGAAAAAATTTAAATTTGCGTGTAATATTATTTTATTGAAGAATGTGTTGTTGAAATGGGTTCAAAACACTATTCAAGAATGCATTTTTTCAAAAAAAATGGGGCTCAAACAAGGGCATAATATGCAGCCTGTTAACTTTTGATGCTGATCATTTATTTAACTTAGTATTTGATAATCAGATAAATAGCTTCTATCATACGGCCCTCTCAAAGCTAATTTCCTGTTTGGCAGTTGGTCTACTCATTAAATTTATTTAAGTGTTTTTAGTTGGCTTTTACATCTTTTGTGTTGATAATACAAGTGACATTTCGGAGAGATCTATAGTCAGTGTGTCAAAGAACATGTTTTTTTATTTTTATTTTTTTTTACACTTGAATCGAATGTTAATCTTGGTGCTCTTTTAAGATGCTCAGGAAATTTAAATTTGTGAAACGTAAGTTCCAACCATGTCCGATATATTCTTTTCTGATTTCCTAGATGACTGGAAACAGATCTGATATTTTTCTTTAAATAGTTCTTCTCCTCGTCTGTTTTTCTTTCAAATCTTATTTCTCCTTGTGTTGCATTTGATTTGATGTTTTTGCCATCCAAACGGTTTGATAGAATTAATATTCTATCCAAGTGATTTTTTGAGCCAACAAATCAAGGAGTGAGTTAAAGGACACTGGCCTTGTAAATTGGTCGGGCAAGGGTAAAGTCACTTGGCTTATTATTGATTCTGGATCATACAAAAGTCAGTCTGGTGATAGAACTGTCCTAGACAGACGGTTAATTTGGAAATTTACTTTATTTATCTAGTCCTACTCTTCTGTTTGCAATTATTACCAATATGATTTTTGTCTGTTTTGGAATGGAATTTTACATGTGAGCAGATATCCCATTCCTTATCTGCTCACAGATATCTCATTCCTGAAATTGGTTTAGTGTCATACTGGTTCTAGATTGATATTGTTGAAAAACCGTTAATTGTTACCAGTACTTTCAACTTGGCCTGAACACTTAGGTGACCTTTGCCAAGCTAAAATTTTTTTATTTACTTTTAGAGTAAACTAGTGATAATTGAATTGTATCGAGTATTGGATCATTTTAGTCTCTCTATAATGCTTGTATTCCTTGGAAATAGGTGTACCAATGGAGACATGACTTGCTCCTGAAAGATGTTTTAGGAAATTTATGAGAAATCTAGTATTGAGTAGAATTTACTCCATTATTAATTAAATTGGTAGGTTTGATCTGGCAGGGTGATGACTGTTAGTTTCCACAAGTATGGGGATATGTTCTTTCCAGGCACGGGTGATCTCAAGGTACTTCTGCTACCATCTCTCTTTTTTCATAACTGTCATTTTCACTTCTCTTGATTGGAAATGTGGAGATGTGGCATTATTTTTATAGATTCGTTTCTTAGGGTTCATTACATTCAATGATTGAATGGTTCATTATATGGAACACTGACGGAGTTTGAATAACTTGACAATCTTATATTTATATGGTAATTGTGCTCTTAGTTCATCAGTGTTTCAGCATCAAATTCTTTTGATGTCACATTTACCCTTGCAAAAAACTTCTCCTGCACTTACTCCTGAATCAAATTCTGGCTTGCATCACTTTAAAAGAAACTGCTTCGACTCTCTGTGAAGTGCTTGCGGAAAGAGTGGTTTGATGAATAACGGGAGGAGAATCTGTTGTGAAAAGGACTTGTAGATATATGCAGTTGTGTGATATGTCCATCTTTTACTGTATATTAAATTTGGTGACTAACCCTAAGACCTATATATGCTGAATGCAGATATCTCTAACATTTCCACAGTGTATTTTGTTTCCATTACTGTAAACAGCTTTAATGTGTTTGTCCAAGCTTGTTGACAGAATAATGAAATGGCTTTTTCTGAGTTCTAACTAAAATGGTCTGCTGTTAAGAAAACTAGCTTTGAGAATCACTTGTGAGTTCGTTCTGGTCCCAGAATATTATTCAGGGCAGGCAGCCAGATACCAGTGCTGGTACTATATTTAAAAATTCTCTCAAGTCATAAAGTATGCTTTTGTCTCTACCATGAGCCAATTTACTTTTGGCATCTTTGAATGTTATTTTCCCCTATAATTATTTATTTCATGTTTTCCTTAGATTCCAGAAAATCACTAGCCTATTGCAAGTCATAGAATATAATATTCTTCCCGTGTTTCTTCAACTCACTGGATTAGTGTTATGCCAATATAACTTGGACAATTACATGTTATTTCAAATTTAATATTTTCCTTAATTGAAGCTGGGTGGTGATTCGTGATAGGCCTTGAAATCTGTAAAAAAATCTTGAGTAAGCTTTCAAACTATTCTAAGATTCCATCTTAATCTGATTACAAAGGATTTTTATCCTTGTGTTGATTTAATTTTGAAGGATGTGGGAGAAAGAGAAGGCAAATTTTATGCCATAAATGTCCCTCTCAAGGATGGAATAGATGACACCANAAGGATGTAGGAGAAAGAGAAGGCAAATTTTATGCCATAAATGTCCCTCTCAAGGATGGAATAGATGACACCAGTTTCTACCGTCTCTTTAAGTTAGTAAGTTTTCCTGAATTGACACTTGGCGCTTTTTTCTGACACGTTTCTTGTTCAGATTTGATGGTTTAAGGGTTTTGATGTGATTATACAGGTTATTACGAAGGTTGTTGAAACCTATCAACCTGGGGCAATTGTTCTCCAATGTGGAGCAGATTCACTTGCTGGCGACCGTTTGGGCTGCTTTAACCTTTCCATTGATGGTGTTATTTTGCTTGTAGTTGTAACATTTGTTGTTCCTTTCCCATTTTGTTGGCTGTCACTCTTCATTCTACCATATGCTATTCTCATTCATCAACTTCATCACCAAATTGGCTGCTTTTCATAATATTTGCTTACGTTATCATTGGATTTTACCTGCAGGGCATGCAGCTTGCGTTAGGTTGGTGAAGAATTTGAATTTGCCTTTGCTGGTGAGCTTATATACAAAACAAATTAAGAAATGCCCAGTTATGTAGTTCCTAGTTATGACCTGTTGAAAGGTGTTTTCTTCGTGCAGGTAACTGGAGGTGGGGGATACACTAAAGAGAACGTGGCTAGATGTTGGACTGTAGAGACTGGAATTCTTTTAGATGCAGAGCTTCCTGATGGTACGCACCTCTGTCTCATGGGAATGCTGTCTCCCATTACAGTTTTCTGATATATATGATTTGTTAGCTTTAATCACCATCATTAATATCTTCTTCTGTTCATTTTTTGTCCATTTCAGATTACTGATCTTTTCTTCTTTTTGGTGACATCATATACAATGTTTTTTGGTATAATTTACTTAGTGCATGTTTGGCTAAGCTCAAAAAAGAAAAAGCAACTTTTTAGTCGTAAAAAAAGTCATGTGAAAAGTTACCTGTTAAAATAAGTAACCTTTTTCAACTTTATCCAATAAAAAATTATTTGGTTTAAACCTTATTAATTTACTTATAAGTAGACTTTATAAGTATAGTCAGATATGCTCTAATAATTCTGCTATTAAGCATGCCTTTTCACAATGTGTCCAAAGCAGAAGTTAGCAAAAGCCATCTATATCTTTTCCATTACTACAGAATGAAGCTAGCGTAGTCCTACATCCTAAGTATTATATATCTTATATCTTTGTATTGCAGAGATACCAGAAAATGAGTACATCAAATATTTTGCTCCCGATTATTCATTGAAAATTCCGAGTGGGCCCATGGTATGTGAAACTTTTTGTGTCCCTCTACTCATGCCCCATTTGCTGCTACTTTCTATAATATCAATATACATCAGCTAATTCTGTGTGCTTATATAATTTTACTGGTAATGTTGTGTTTTCTGTTGACTGAACACTGTCAAACTTAGTTGAATTTGTTGGTTCTGTTAACGTGTTTTTACTAGTTTCTGTTAAGCAGCAAACAAACTTTAATTTCCACGTCTAATAATTTTGTTGATCGAGCAGGAGAATTTGAATAGCAGATCGTATCTTAACTCAATCAGGCAGCAAGTGCATGAAAATCTTCGCTCCATCCAACATTCCCCTAGTGTACAGTTGCAAGAGGTAAGCAGAACACAGGAAATATTCAAGTCCAAACTAGTATTGTTTCCGTGTATGCAGGAAGTTGTGTTCTACATAGCATGCAAAATAAGCTACTGCAAATAATATGATTTATGATTGTGCTAAAAGAGTTCTTCTCCTATTTATTAGCACGAGGGAAAAAATTGCAGAAATTCAAACCAATAACCTCCGTAGCAAGTTGGGCTCTAACCTTTGATTTGGAGCACTTAAATCCTTGTTCTTTTACTTTTGTTGCTCTAATAGTCCCAGTTTCCATTCAACTTGCCATTAGAATAGCATGTGCAAGAATTGTGATGGTGAAATGGATAAAACACAATAATTTTAATAAGAAACATATAAAATACGAAATAGGGAATAGAAAGAAAAGGAAAAGTAATAAACGTCCTCTTCGTTTTTATTTTTCGTTTCATTTAAAAGTCTAAGATCATCTTTTCAACAATAAATAGACAGTTTTCATCAATGGAGATGCTTCTGCAACAATGACGCAGAAAAGGTTTGAGGACTAAAAAATTTTAAGGTTAGGGACGAACTTGATACTAAGGCTCCAACCTTCATCCAAATTGTGCGATTTTTCCTTAATTTAATTGTGTTGAAAAACATGTTGTGTACTAACAATAATATTCATGATTAATGCTATTGAACAATCATAAGGGGCTTAAAAATAGTTGATTTCTGATTGGTGGTTTGTACCTTATATTATTTTGACTTGGCAAAGACGAATGATTGGTCCATGGGTTGATGGAGGATATCTACCACTGCATGTATTTATCTATTGAACACTGTTAAATGGAAACTCACCAAATTTTTTTTATTAGGTACCCCCTGATTTTTACATTCCCGATTTTGACGAAGATGAGCAGAATCCTGATGAACGCGTGAATCGTAAGTAAAAGCTGTATAGCTACACGACCACACTTGGTCGAGGCCTCTTTTATCTTCTTGTGGGTTTATTGTATTCTTCCTGCATTTTGTTAAGTATGTTACATTTCTCCTTAATTTATATGTCATCTCAGGACACAAGAAAGACAAGCAAATCCAGCGTGATGATGAATATTACGCAGGTGATAACGACAACGATCATATTATGGATGATGCATGAAGTGTAAAGTTGGTGTTGACAAAATTCTAATTTTATAGATGTCTAGGTCTCAGATATTAGTGTGAATATGCAGCAGAGAATAGACATGATTAGCTTTCATGTATGCTTTTTGCCTTCTATGAGAAATAGAAACTATTATTCTTTTTCCTTGTCTAAATCTAATGTTCGGCAGGATTATTATGGTTTAGCTTGAAGTTGATTAAACATACTTTTGAGTTTGTAATGTATGATTTGTACCTTATAGAATGTCTTTGGAAGTAGTTTTAACTTCTCACTGATTTGCAATCTACTCTTACTAGCCTGTTGCATCTAATATTGAGAAAAAACGAAGGTCTTGTTTGTATATTGAATAGGATTGATGAAGAGAATTGCTAAATTCATTAGTCTCTAGCTCCCTTGCACCCGATGGTTATGTTCCATGTCCCATGCCAAACATTAAACTAATACAAATTCTTTTGTATTCTTGTCAACAAGCCAAAAATGCAAACTATAATTGGAATCTGTTCTCTGTAACATTTTTCTACACTCCTGTAGCGATGAATCTCGATTCCTTATTTTTTTTAAGTAAGAGTGACTCTCTTTGCCCTTTCGATCTCCTCTAGTAGTGGATGATGTCCCAGTTCGAGAATTTTTTATATTAATGCCTGCCCTATTGGAGATTCCAACTATCAAAATTAACTATCTTTTTATTCGAATTAGGAGTGGGAGTTGCTTTATCAATTTAAGCTAGATCCAGGTGTCAGTAATTTTTCGGGCGTGGTTTCCACTTGGATTTCTTGAGAGCAAATGCATTTGAACTCAAGTATCTGGAAAAAAGAGTAGAATATTTGATGAAAGGTCAGCGATCCTAACAAATAGTAAAAAGAAGTGCTCAATTAATCATGGCCATTATTGGGAATTCTCTATGAAACAGATTACAACAAAATCAGTGTGAGGTTGGATAGAGAAGACTGATCTTATTGAGAATGCTCACATTTTGGAAGACTAAATAGTTTTTTGTTCGTTAGAATAATTGTTTGTACCCACGGGATGTTGAATCGGATTAATGAGCTTGCAGCAAGAAGAATCCCAGGGGCTCAGCTTGCAACTAAGAATCTGAAACACGCCTGTTCTAGTTTTCAGCTATAATACTTTCAAGTAGCGATTCACAAGCATCTTCGAGCAAATCCAGAACCTGGCAGAAATACAAAGAGAAGTTTAGTTTTACAGCACATCAACAACAAACTAAGAGCATTTTTGGCTAAGCTTTAACTAAGTTTCCTAAAACCTTTGATATGTTATTTTTTTGGGAGGTGCTAGGGGAACATAATGGTGTCCATTGGAGGGGTGCCATGTGGACATTATGGTGTCCATTATGTTCATTTAGCATTTTCCTTTTTTTTTCATACTTCTACACCATCAAGATATATATGACAGATAAAACAGAAAAATTATCTATTTCAATTTACAGAGTGAACATTGTAAGCTTAGCCAAACATGCTCCAAGCATTTTCTCAAAAAGTTTGGGTTCAATAAATCTTTTTTGACCACTTCTTTGTCAATCAGTATATTTGGCAAGATTGTATAGTTTTGATGTAAATATCTTACAGTTATAAGCTTCCTTATTCGTTAGCGTAGATTGATACTAACTGCCAAAATTCAGCATTGTAATGAGCCTAGAGCTTATATTTGATCTGAAGAACTCTCACACTGAGAGGCATTCAATCCAGTTGATATTCATGTGGTTCATTCTAGAACTACGAGAAAATCTAAAACAACTATGTTTAGTACGGAAATTGAGCCCTCTGGGCTCCAGCTACATACATGTCAAATGTTTAATGTTGCAAGTGTCATGATTACGGTATAGATAAATTTCCAAGATAATCAAATGTTGGACTTCCTCAACTAAAATGAAAAGAATACACTCGACAGGGTTTATGCGTGCAGCTTAGTAGGTAAAAGGTCCCTATCCAAAAGGATGAAGGGATCATAGATTGCAAGTTCTAGCCCATAGAGCAATTCTTTCTAATTTACAGTAAATCGCAAGATGCCCGAGCAAGCCACTTTTAGTGGAAATGTTTATCTGCACTCCTATCTAGCAGATTAATGAACCACCACATTTTTCTTTGCTATGGATTTTCTATGAAGATGTAATCAATTCCGATGATATCTCACAGCGAGAAAACAAAGAAAGAATACGATCCATTTGCATTCCCGTGAGGACATCATCTAAATCTGCATCAACAGGCCACTCATACATTCTGACTCCCCCAAAAGGCCATTGTATCATTTAAGGTATTAACCCGGGAATGTGTCACTGTAACGTATCAAGATTAAACTAAGTTTCTGACCACTGAAACTAAAAAAAAAAAAAAATCATTCTGACTCCCCAAAAGAGGCTATTCCTTTTCATATTATTAAAGTATTTTCACCTAGAATTTATCATTGTATCCTATCAAGATTAAACAAAGTGCTCACCACTGAATTTTAAATCAAAAAAATACTGGTGTGACCTCTACTATGTGCCTGATACTTGAAGCTCAATTAGTTTTCACTCGTGTAGACACATGTAAGTTTCTGGAAGCACATCGCAGCAGAAGTTGAAGTTTGATTATAATGGTAATATGATCACAAAGTAGGTTTTACAAGAAAATAATATGAAACAATTATAAACTCTAGAAGACTAGAATAAAAGTTACCAGGCGGCTAAATTTATTAAGTACTGCAGCTTGTTTTGATCGTGTCTCATTACAATGGAGAGAAATATTACCTTTTCAAAACCTTGCGGCCCACCATAGTAGGGGTCAGGCACTTCAGTTTCGTCATGCTTCTTGCAATACGAACACATTAACCGGACCTGAAACATCATTATACCTTTTAATAACACAATATATGGTACAGTTAAACAAGAAATATACGGTACAGTGTATATATATGACATGGCGCACAATTTTACATCATACAGTGAAAATTATAGTGCAACCCCCATTGCATTACGCCGACATGCTAACCACATACTAACCTTCTTATCTGCATCAGCTGGCAATGTCTCTCTGTGCCTCCACCTTTCAAATGACTCGAGTGTATCCTCTGTACAAAATGAAATCGGAAAAAATGGTCAGCTTAATACTTGTCACGGTTCAACATGGAAGTGGACATTTTGAGCGAGTCTATGCAGCAATTGCATTACAAGGCCACATGTATTCTGAAAATAGTAAAGCAGACAACAAATAAGTGTTGTAGCCAATGCACTATCCCACCTCTGTTTTGCTTGTCCATTGCAAGAATAAGATCAAAATCTCTGAAATCAGAGGGCCTTATCGGCCTTGATATAGAAGTTATCTCAACCCCACGCCTTTTTGAGGCTGCCCTCATTCTTGGATCCGCTGGACCCCCCTTACAAATATAAGACAACAAAAATTACACCACTATTTACAAATTATTCAGCAACTAGGGAGAAAAACATATTCCAAATAACCACACAATATGATAAACCAGGTCTCATTAACTCCAAACAATTCACAGAAATATGCAGCTATAACACACATATCAAGTGGCTTTTAACTCATCCTGTGATTCGCAAGCCCAGATGTTTACCACATAACTCATGCATTTAACACAAGAAGTTGCAAGCTTGTACAAACAAAAACCATATGTTGGATTATGTGGAGTCCAGTTGTACCAGTCACTTATCCCTCAATTGCGGATTCACTTCATAATCCCACAAGTGTAGAAGAATTTTAGGGGTCGTTTTCCACAAAACAAAGACTAAGAGACCTGAGATCACCGTAGTACTTTGTGATTTTGTTTGTGAAAAAAAATTGCAACACTCGCAATAAGCTAAACTACTGTGAATTTGTATTGAGCTTCTATAAATTATTACAATAAAAAATGGGGACGGGTATTTAATCAGCATGTAAACCTCGTGATAATTGATGGTACCAGCCGAGTCAATGTAGAACTTGGAATCAAAGCCTCTTTCCTTAACAAGGTGCCTGAACACACCTTCAGCAGCAGGACTTCTACAAATGTTGCCAAGGCAAACAAACAGCACTGAAAAGGGTTTAATGGTCTGTGCGTTATCTGCTGTCGTTGATGCCATCGATGAAGTTACTGCAATTTGTCCGTGTTTATAAAAAGGGTTCGTTGAATTTTGGGGAAAAATGTGGGGATTTGGAGCAGACGAGAGGAAAGGAGTCTTTCTCTGAAGCCTCTGCGACAGGTTAGTCTTCGACACTTTCTATGGGTTGGAAATCTCAATATTGATTGAAAATAATATTACAGCAAATTAAAAAAAAAAAATTAATCACATATTATTCAATAAAATAATATTACACTCAAATTTAAAATACATTTTGACAAAAAAATGAGACTCAAACAAATATTTAAGTTCCATTTCAAAAATTTGTCATTTTGTATAATTTCATTAACATTAACGTTATTTCTTTTTTGTATAAGATCACGAGATAACTTTTAGACGGTTAAAATTTGCGAGATATACTTCAGAAATTACATAATATTTTCAATTATAACATTTTATTAATTTTCAATTCAAATAGCTTTGTTATCTGATGAAGAATCCTATCAAGACTTTATTTATTGCAATTGGCATCATTGAGATGGCAAAATACCTTGGCCCCGTGTAGGCTTGCCCTTGACTGCACTCTTGCTGTTAATTTTATTTTATATTTCTAAATATTAATTGTGTTTAAAAAATAATAAGCCTTTGCTGTCAAAAAAGAGTTTTGGAATTATTAAGTTTTTAACAGTAACTTTTTGGAGAATGTATGGTTACAAGTAGGAAAAAAAATTTAAGTTTACGTATAAAATATTTTATTATGTGAATATGTGGTTCAACATGAGTTTGAAAAAAAAAAGTGAAACAAGGAGCTGTAGGAAATTTTGGAACATTATACAGTACCTCTAAAAAATCGAACCATCCCTACTAGCTTGCCGCAGAGGCATCATGAAATTTCTTTACTCTACTAATCTGGATTATCATCACTATTTAATTTTTGGAAAATTGTAGGAGCGATCACTAAACTTTTCAATTTTTGTAGACTTTATCCTAATCTTCATTTTGTACCAGCGAAAATCCTTAACATTTCATAAATATGCAATTGGGGGCCCATCTGGACGGAAACTAGAAAAATTAAAAAGATGGACCACAATTGCATATTTATGAAATGTTGAGGACCTTCGTTGACACAAAATAAAGTTGAGGATAAAACTGTAACAATTGAAAAGATTATGGATTTCTAAAAAGACAAATTTAAAATTTCATTAATCACATCTCATTATCTCTTCTAAAATGTTTTTATATTATACTGAGCAAAGACTCGATTCCGCCTAACCTTCAATTCGAAAAACATATAAATCGAAGCACATCATCATCCTTCTAGTAGAATTGCTTCAGAATTTGCACTCGCAATTTCCGGAATAAATTTGCTAAATTTTCCACACTATCACATATTAGTTAGTAATTCTCAGTATTGATTTATTAATAACCTAGTTGAGAAATTTGCGAAGATTAACGATGGAGGAAGCGGCAGCTGAAAAAGCAAGTGGAAATTTATCGGCGCAGACCGAGGCCACCGCCGTCGAGGAGGAAGAGCCCATGGTTGGGCCCGGTCCGGCCCCTCGCTCTCGGCTCAAACGCCCACTCCAGTTCGAACAGGCTTATCTCAACTCCCTCCCTTCTGCCAACATGTATGTATCATGTAATAGTTTGTTTTATCGAGTTCAAACCCAAAGAAGTAAATTTTTTAAGGGTTTAGGGTTTTGACTCCTGTTTCTTTTACTATTTTGTATTGGACATAAAACACTCTCAAACTGTATTGGATTCGGCTACTTTATTGTAACTTTTCTTTTTTGTTCAAGTTAGAAAATAATCAGTTTTAAAGAAAAGTAGGTTGATTTGATTAATTTAATAAATGTTGTGTAGGTATGAGAAAAGTTATATGCACCGCGATGTGGTAACACATGTTGCAGTTTCGGCAGCTGATTTTTTCATAACTGGGAGTGCAGATGGTATGGGAAGTTCGGCATTCATCTAATTAAGTTACTGCATTTGCTAGTATTTTTCTTATTTGAATGTATTTGCTTGTTGATAACCTGTATTAAGTCAACTAGTCGAAACAGGTTCACTAGTCATATCCTTCTTAGTATAGGATACTGCTACAAGATTCTTGTTGGTTTAAAATATTTTAATTTCCCTGTAATGAAAAGTAGCTTTGGTGAAGTTTGTTTGTCTGATGGAGATCTATTTTGACTCTTGAAAAGGAAGGAAAAAATGGGGAGTTAATTGACTAGTGAGATCATATTATTTCATTAAAAGGGGAGGGAGGGAGGGAGGGAGTTTTTCCTTTCCCACCTGGAATACTCCTTGAAAACAAAGACAGCACTCTTTTGTTACCGTTGCATTTCTGTTTTTAAAGTACGGATATTACCAAGTTGCAGGTCTGAATCAGTGGATTAATTTGTTGGTATAGATGCAATGCTGCTTCAGTTGTATGTTATTGGAGTTTGATGCTTTGTGTTCTGGTCTTATTATGTTGCAGTACTGATTTTCTTACAGTAATGAAGTAGATACTGACAATAATGGTATCTTGTTGCTCTTCAGGTTTGTGATTTTATTGATACCTTTTGCAGGACACTTGAAGTTCTGGAAGAAAAAGGCTATTGGCATAGAGTTTGCAAAACATTTTAGATCCCATCTTGGCCCAATTGAAGCACTGGCTGTGAGTTTCTTTTCTTTTCCTTTGATGCATCTTTAGCGAGTTGTGAATGCTACTTATATATATGGTGATCTCTGTCAAGCTTATGAACTTTCTTCTAATGCTTATCAGTGATTGCAACTTCAGTGGTTACTGTTCATAAGCAATAATTGGGCATTACGGAGTAATAATCCTCTCGAAATCTCTTTTATTCACCAATTTTGATTTTGCCAAATGGGCCTTGTTATTTCTTATTCTACCATCCCAACTTAAATTGTTAGTTGTTTTCTCTTCAGAGCGTTTTATAATTTAACACAACTTCACTACTTGATATCTCCATTAATATCTGACTTAATTGTTTGAAGTCCAGCTTATTTGTTGTCTTGAGCCTCCATTAAAAATATCATGGTCGCTAATATCGTTGTGATAGTAGAATAATTTCTTGGGTGTAGTACATCCACAGGAAGAAATCAGTAGCAGCGGCATGAACGTTAGGGTAAATAGTCATCCATAACATTGTTCATCCGTTCTTATTTGGTGGATAAAATAGGCTGGTTGGTGCTTAACGCTTGGATCTCCAATTTTGAAGCATTGATTCTAAGCAATAATCAGGAAACCCCTAGATTCTACTCATGCATGAATACACAAGAAACATATAGTTATCAAGATTGCGGCTCTATAAGTGTTAAGACGAGAAGATTCTCAATCTTATGGAATTAAGTATTTCCCGGACAAATTAATCTATTTCTGACTGGTCTGGCGTTGTTTGTATCTGAGCATCAAGCAAGAGAAATATAATACAGGCAATTTTAGATTAAGAGCTACAAGCTTAAACGGCCACATGCTTCTAATATTTATTTTAAATGACGTGGTACGGTGCCATCTGAAGATAACTAAAAAGGACTATCATGAACACAAAACCAATAACCAAACATCTCAACAAGGAACAAATAGATAACCCATGGAGCTCAATGACAAGGTGTACTGATTTTTTTCTATTAATTTCTTTGAAATTTTCTGCTTGACTATTGAAATTTTAGACAAAACGCGGCAAAGTCCAGTGTTTGGAACAATTGGTTTTCCCTTGTTCCGGCTGAATGCATTGTTGTACTTTACCTTAATTTTGCAAATTGTCCACGTCTTTTTGCATGGACAATGTTTATTAAAAGTTGGCTTCCTGTATAACTCACCAATTTATGTGTTTCTGCCTTTTTTGTATAGTTGTTATGCCGCTGCAACAATTTATTGTTGCACGAGATATTTTCTTTAATTGCAATTTCTTAGTGTAGATATCACCTTATCCATTACATTTTTGCAGGTTAGTGTTGATGGGACGCTCTGTTGTACAATCTCAAATGATCGATCAGTGAAAATATATGACGTATTCAACTATGATATGATGGCCATGATACGTCTTTCATTTTTACCTGGTTGTATTGAATGGGTTTACAAACAAGGGAATGTGAAGGCCATGCTAGCTATTAGTGATCGTAACTCATCATTCGTGCACATATATGATGCACGAGCAGGTTCAAATGAACCCATAGTTTCTAGAGAGGTAGGGAGATTTTAATTGTGAAGCTTAATGCTCCTTTTTACCTTTTTCATTGCTTTCGTGAGGATATCTTAGTTGTTTCTCAAATCTTTGACCAGATTCATTTAAGCCCGATAAAAGTAATGAAGTACAACCATGAATATGATGCTGTGATTTCTGCTGACGACAGAGGAATCATTGAGTATTGGAATCCTGCTACGTTGCAGTTTCCAGAAAATGGGTAGGTTTGGAGTGGAGATTTATTTATGTCTACCAACTAACTGCAAAGAATGAAGAACATGAACACGTGTATATCGAAAATCTAACCGTCCCTAATTTTTCTAAGATAGGCTTGTGATGTTAAAAAAATGCCCTGTGCCTTATCTCTGAAATTGAGCATATTGGATATTCTAGTTGCAGTTTTCATTTGTAATGTGCTAAGGTGTCTTTAACAAATTGGTGTGCAGGGTGACTTTTAGACTAAAGAGTGACACAAATCTTTTTGAAATCGTGAAATGCAAGACTACTGTTTCCACTATTGAGGTAACAGGCCCAATTCTTTCTTGGAAAATTTGTATGTTTTGCTGTTTAATACTTATGTCTGAATAGCTTCACGAGTCAATGGGATGTGATTTGATTATATATGTGAAACAAGAAGAAGAAGGTAAGTTCCACTCCTTATAAACTTGGTGTTGGCTACATGAATCTTTTTTCCCCGCTTCTTCCCATCCAAAGATATTTCTATTGTGAGGTTCAAGTGGAATCAAGTTCATTTTTAGCAATTTCAGGCTATGTTCGTTTTGACCTATAATTATCTCTAATTTTCTCTTGTTTAAGCGACAATTATAGCAGCTGGTACTATATTATTTTTCAGGTCAGTCCAGACGGCAAGCAGTTTTCTATCACTTCACCTGATCGCAGAATACGTGTATTTTGGTTTAGAACTGGTAAATTGAGACGTGTTTACGATGAATCTCTCGAGGTAATAATCATTATCTAAGTCATTCCTCTTATATGTCTGTCTGTTAAAAAAGTGCTACGATAGTTATACATCTTGCAATCTTAGGTTGCCCAAGATCTTCAGAGGAGTGATGTTCCTATATACAGGCTTGAAGCTATAGACTTTGGGCGAAGAATGGCTGTAGAAAAAGAATTTGAGAAAACAGAAAATGCACCCCAACCAAATGCAGTATTTGATGAAAGTTCTAACTTCCTCATATATGCTACCCTTCTCGGGATTAAAGTAAGACGTCAAATTTCTTGTCACTACACTAGAGAGATGCACATTATGTCACTTTGAATTTTGTTTGAACTGAAAGCTGTTTAATTTGCATTTGTTTTCTAAGTGATAAGTATGCAAATCCTACATCTCTTTTTTTTGTGTTTTTAGGTGGTAAACCTACATACCAATAAAGTTGCGAGGATCCTTGGTAAGGTGGAGAATAATGATAGATTCTTAAAAATTGCCTTATATCAAGGCGACCAAAGCAGTAAAAAAGTGAGGAAAATTCCTGCAGCAGCAGTAAATGTCAATGAAAGCAAAGATCCTTTGGTAGATCCTACTCTCCTGTGCTGTGCTTTCAAGAAACACCGAATTTATTTATTCAGGTATTAAATTCTCAGGATGCATCTAGAAACAAGTGTTGCTCATCTTCACGTTTCAATCATGAACTATATTTATTATTAGAAAATATTTTTTCATCACTGGGTTAATGAAAACCTTGTGTACATCTATGATTTCATGTAAACATATACTCAGAAGAAAACTTTACTAGAAAAGCTCAATACAATTACAACAACAAACTGAGCCTTAATTCCAAAAGCCCAGCATAATTAGTGCTTGTAAAATCTAACAATTTTTTTCTTTTTATTTTTGGTGTTGTAATTGTTCCCATCTTTCAGCATTCAGTCAAAACAAAGTCTTTAATCACTTTGTTTCCATGTGTTTTGGTATGCTACGTACGGGTTGATTATTTTCTATCCCGAAATTGGTTTTCGTTTTTCATTTTTTAATAATTGGAGAAAAATGCTTATTTTGAAATTCTTTTAAGTCGGAGAGAACCTGAGGAACCAGAAGATGCAACAAAGGGCAGAGATGTGTTTAATGAAAAGCCACCTGCTGATGAACTCTTGTCTGCATCAGATATAGGAAAAACTGTGACAACATCTCTTCCAGATAATATTGTAAGTGGTTTTCCTTCGTGTTTCCCCCTCCTGTTGGTTATCCTATAGTACAAGAAAGGTAGTCAGTGTTACTGCATTTTCACCAAGAACAAAGTTTCTTAGTTACTGGTAGGGATTTATTGTCTTTATGGTTTTTCATGATATATACACACCGAGGCTGACAATTATTTCCTTGTATTAGATTTTGCACACAACTATGGGTGATATTCACATGAAGCTATACCCTGAAGAGTGTCCAAAAACTGTTGAGAATTTCACAACGCACTGCCGGAATGGCTATTATGACAATTTGATCTTTCATCGGGTTATCAAGGGCTTCATGATACAGACAGGAGATCCACTGGGAGATGGCACTGGTGGACAATCTATTTGGGGAAGGGAATTTGAAGATGAGTTCCACAAAAGGTGAGATTCTTTTCTGCCTGTACTGTAATTGAATATGCTCAATTTACTGCGTTTACTTGTAATAGTGCAATAAGGTTACCTATCGCTCAGTGTTCTGTGTGCATGCGAATGTTGGGCTTTAATTGGTTTATAATTGCAATAGTTGGAGGGCAAAATGAGGATGCTGAAAGGTGAAGATTGATGTATTTTTTTATGTGCTCTGACTTCTTATTAGCTGCCATTGGATCTAGATTGGAGATGGATCTAGTATGGATTTATTTATACGACAGATAATCCATCTCCAGAAATGTAGTTCATAGGAGATGCAAGCAGTTGAAGGTCAAATTTCGACACTTTCTATTTAATTAACATGGTAGATATGTTTGTCCAAAATATAATTTGCATATAACTAATGCAACGTTTTATCATCTGATTATGTGCCTGCTGTCTTCAGTATTTAATTGTTAACTAAATTGCATATCTTTGTTCTGTTGTAGAAGTGGCTGTCCACCTTGACCTGCAGTAGGCAAATGTTATTAGGAAAACAATTCTTGCTTATCATGTTGAATGTGTTTCGTAGAAAGTGATTGTCGTTTTGTGTGTAACCGTAGCCACGTTCATTGATTGTTGGGACCAATTTTTAAGAGTGACCTGCTAGAATGCCTCTATTTATTATTAATTCAACAGGTGTTGCTCTTTTGCAGTATCTTTAACGAAGTTTAACAAGATCGTGACTGGTTATATAATTATCAGATTCAGTCTGTAAATGGTCATGAAAATAGAAATGCAACTAAACATTTTTTGAATCCTAAGCACACCTTTCACAGGATTAAAAAGTCAAATATTGATCAAGAAACAACATTTTTTTTTTTTTTTTTGTGAATTTACTAAATAATAAATGCCTTCTCATGTCCTTTCTGTTCATATAAACAATTTTGCTCTTTCTGCAGTTTGCGGCATGACAGGCCATTCACATTATCCATGGCTAATGCTGGGCCAAACACCAATGGCTCTCAATTTTTCATCACAACTGTTGCCACTCCGTGGTTGGACAACAAGCACACAGTTTTTGGCAGAGTCGTAAAAGGAATGGATGTTGTACAGGTAATATATTTTGCCACTTTATCAGTAATTTATTACAATTTACCCCAATTTTCCCTTGTTCTTTTGATTGGCTGGCAGATAAAAAGATACTTATCAGATTTATCAGATTGATAACCCCACCCGTTTCATAACAATATAATAACAAAATTTTAGCCTCTATTTCTTCCTTAATACTCTTCTGTACTATCCAATCCTCTCTACAAACACGCCTCTATTGTTTTGAACAGAAATATTCCATTTATTATTTTGAAGTAATTGATTACTTTCTATTATATTTAGTAAGCTGCTATCCTTTGTTTACAGGCTATAGAGAAAGTGAAGACAGATAAGGCAGACAAGCCACATCAAGATGTGAAAATCCTAAATGTAACAATTCCAAAGTAGGCAATCATTTAAATTATTCATCCATCCAATTCTAATTTGCCAAGGTTCTCACTCAAATTGTTGGGCAGATGCTTGTTTCGCAATTTATTGTACTATCCGAGATGTTCAATTTTATAACTGAACTGACAAAACATTCTCGAGCTTGTTGCTTTCCATTATCATGATCTTTATTGTCACTTTGCTGAGTGAATGGAGAAAATTACGGTGTTGGTTTTTGTTGATGAGGAATTACGGGAAACGAGTTATATTTTTACATCAGTAGGCTAGGTCTTAGAAAAGTATTTTTTCTTGGTTGCATAGGTAGAATGTTATTATGATTACTGTTTTAGTTACTGTTGTATGTCATATAGCCTCTCCTGGAAGTGTGATTGAAATATATCTAATGTCTTCACTTAGTGAGAAAATAATAAGAACCATTTTTTATGGTTTTATAGTTTAACATTGTCGGGTTGTATGGTTTCGGTTCATATTTCTTGAGGTTAGATTTTGCACATTTTTACTTAATCTTTCACTTGAAACTCCAAGAATTTGGAAACAATAATTCGGTCGGCGTACTTAGCCATGAGAAAAGAGTAATGCTATTCGTAGTGAAAAATATTGGTAGTCGCCCTATGTGGCATACATGGTAGTTTGTTATTTTATGTATTAATAAGGTGTTTTTTTATTGGCTCATGCATCAAATAACAAATTGTCATGTGTATGCTATGTAGGACGACTATCGGTAGTCTTCACTATCAATAGCATTATTAGTGAGAAAAGGTGGGGTTAAAGCAATTAATTCGAGTCTAATGCTCAAGCTCTAGTGTCTGCTGTTAGTTCAATTACAAGTTTTTCATTATGTCAAAAATCGATTTTACGATATAGAAGCTTATGTCCTCCCTCTGTATGCCTTGTGATAATTGATTCCTCGTCAGTTCTCTTTGTAGTTTGCTCGGGGGTGGTCACTGAGTTGATTGGAGTCGACCTTGGGCCGCATTAAAAGAATACATTTGGGGCTGAATTTTTTTTTTAAGTCATGTACAGAAAGTATAATTTCCTTTCTATAATTTTTTATTTAGCCAGTAAAAACCTTGTCGACCAAAAATTGTCAACAAAAATCAGCACCCTACCTTGTGAATCGCTCTTATTATCTCCTGTATACGGTGTTGTATACTTCAGAAAATAAGAAATTGAGAATAACTGAACAAGTGATCATTGAAAAAAGAAATTAATTAAAGAAACTAGGAGGAAAAATTAATTTAAGAGCAACCAGAGGCACATACGAATTTACAATATACACATTAAACAGAAACTAAAAGCAACAATTAGTTACATACGAGAAATTGAAAAAATTAATATCAAGAAAAAATGAACAAACAACTAAACCTTGTTGTGTTGATGAACCTAGGTAATTACTTATTAAGGTCCTGCATGAGTCCCCCATTGGGGGGGGGGGGGGG
>CAIGRB010163442.1:177296-190535 GCA_903798255.1 Fraxinus quadrangulata
AGTTCTAATTCCGTCCAATTGTCTCCTAACAATCTTCAAAGTATCGTCTTGTGGTCCGAATCAACAATTGAATTTACAATTTGGTCTTCAAACTTTGGATTCTGGCTTTTTTCACCAATTTTCGCTTATTTCTTTTAATTTCATGTTCAACCATTGAATTTTACCTATATAACATAAAATACAACAATTTAGGATATATTTTATCAAAAGAACTACCAAATATCGATATTTTAGGCCTCGAATAAGTGTATAAAATACACTTATCAAATAAAAAGTTGTAGAGAGTGAAGAGATTGAGGCAATCACTACACGCGGCGGGGTCCTCCTTTAATGATAATAATTGATAAATATTGGAGTATAATATGTACAAGAGAGCTCCTCAATATATATTCTGCTGTTCTCTATTTGTGTGAATCAGACAATTTTTGATATGATAAAGTGGCACACAGAGGAAAAGGACTACCTGATTTACCATGGTCTTTCTCCTTGTTCAACTCTTGTGAATTGGGAAGGGAGGAGGCTTGTTGGCATACAAAATCATGTAGATATAAATGTGGTCTTTTGTCTCTAGTGGACCTTTGAGGTAAGTGAGGACTCGTGGAATTTTTTTGAGGAGATTTTGTAGAGGTTTAAAGTTGGTTAAATGGACTTGTGATGTAGACGGTTGGTCTGAAGACTATGATGGTTGGTCATGGAGAGAAGGAGCTTGCTCAATAGGATAGCTTAGATCAATGGTTGATGGTTGAGCAAAAGGCATTAGATCAATGGTTGATGGTTGAGCAAAAGGCATTTCAGTCAAAGATGGCAAAAGAGGATGAATGATAGTGCTTGTGGTTTTGCAAGGAAATATATTTTCATGAAAAACAGCATTCCGAGATATAAAAACTTTGTTTGAATCCGAATCTAACAGCTTGTAACCTTAAATCCCAAAGGGATAACCTAAAAACGCACGCCTCCTTGCTCTAGCATCAAATTTGTGTTGGTTGTGAGTGAGTGTAGAGACAAAAGCTAAACAACCAAAGACTTTAAGATGAGAATAGGTAAGCTTAGGTTTGAAAATGAGTTCAATGAGTGTTGTGTTTTAGGAGTGGAGAAGGGGTTCTCTTTATGAGATCGGCTGCTAAAAGAACATAATTAGATCACTATTTTATAGGGACTCCACTCTGAAATCCTAAGAGATCGATCAATAGATATCAAATTATAGTACGTGTACTGAATTTCTACTTGACTCAAGTATAAGAAAAGATTTACGTATTTATCAAATCATAGTATGTGTATTGATATTTTACTCGACTCGAGATAAGATACTATACTCGAACTAAATTTGACATACTCGTGCATGCATTACCTTTTTGATTTATGGTGGCTCTTAGGGGAAAAAGTTTCACAAATTTCATGTTTCCAAGAATTCCGAGGATCAATGAAAAATGGGTATATTGAAAACTGCAATTTATTTGGGTTTTTTATAGAAAAAAAAATTGAGTTTAGTGTACTGAATACTGATAGATAAGCCGGCTTAGTGAAAGTACATAAGCATCAGTTTGTTGTATTCACTCTTTCTGGCTGGAATTTTTAAGCCGGCTTCAATTTGTACTCTAAAGTCTAATCATAAGTCATTTCCATTTGTATCGTAGGATATTAGATATTCTCTGGAATATAATCGTGTTTGATACAGTTATTTTATTAAATAAAATCATGTTAATGCAATACGAGTTCATGTTTGACATGCAGTATTTGACAAGAATTGACAGTACAATAATCTCATATTTTTTATCTTGATAAAATAATGGAATAGCTATCTAAACCCCGTTTGATCCTATTAAATTATAATTCTTTTTGCCTCTTCTTATCAACCACACGTTCTCCAATAAAATAATATTACACGTAAGCCCAAAAATTCTTCCTTTTTTTTTTACCCACACATCAAAAAAATTATTATTTCTCTCATTATAATACAGAATAACGAAGCCAAACAGACGTTAAATGTCAAAAACATATTTGCGAAGTTCAATAGCTTTTTGATGACTTCTCTTGCATTGCCATTATAAGTAGTTTTGTTGCCGAATTAATGGTACTTATTGGATCAGTATGATTCTAAAGTACACATATTTTCTAGCTATATAAAATTCTCGTTCCAGTCTTCCAGATGAACTGACCAAAAATGTTCATATAATTTATCATAAATTCGTCGAGAATGAATTATTTATTTCTTTTCATTAAAATTCTTGTAGCTTCTAGTTGAACCTTTGAGTTTGGCCAAAGAAAGACCAATCATTAATTAATGGTGTTGTAAGTTTTACAACCTTCCACATTACGGTGGTGTCCACTAATGAATTCACTTGTACAAGTGGTTTTTTTTTTTTACTGTTATTGCATAAAAGGATGGCTAAAACCTGACAAAAATAAGACCAATTCTTCTGACACACAAAAATAGTGCCAAACTGAAGAAATTGACACAAACGGAATGGAATATACGGCAAATCTGAGTTTAAAAAGAAAAATTATTGCTCGACCGTAACAGGTCATCTTTTCAGCATCAAGAAAAATCCGGCGATTATGTTTCTCACCGAACTACAAAAAAACTTCAAGTAATTAGCACAAAACGTCACTAATTAACAATATTATTGTGCAAAACGTTCCGATCTTTCATTTTTTTGACATTTTCACCATTATTTTTATCTTTCATTACGAAAATTATCGTTTATATCCATTTTTTAATTAAAAATTATGAAATGATGAATATACCTCCCATTAAATAAATAAAAAAAAAAAGACAAAAATGAAGAACTAATTACAACCATAGTCCCAAAATTTCAAAAAATTACAAATGATTTAAATCACTACAAAACCACCACCACCACACAAAACACCACNNAAAAAAAAAAAAAACCACCACCACCACTCAAGTCAAAATTGTGAAATCTCCCCTTCGTGAATGGAGCCATCGGCGGTCCATTCTCAAATCACCATCCACCGTCGCCTAAATCGCCAAGAAATACTCCCCTCACCGGTGAGTTTAACCTAGAAATACTTCACCATCAATCAATTACACAAACAGATCATTTAACCATCCAAAACTTAGAAGAAACTCTGGTTTGAGAAACCAGTTTGCTTCCTCCATCAATTCCAACGTTGATGATGGGTCCCATGGTCGTGGACCACCCATTCCAACATCCACTCCTAATGCTCTAACTATTACAACAATGGGTCTTCATCAATTTCAACCTAATATACCAATTTCATTATGCCCAAATCGCTGGGGTGGATCAAAGTCAACATGTGAACCTTCAACAGCCTCCTACAACTACGGGTCCAATACCAATTGCTTCAATTCATGGTCCAACAGTGCCATTGTGAACTCCCCAATCTGTACGCTACCCGGTTCCTCTTCTATTCCAATTGGTTTATCTAATTGATGTTAATTTACTAAATTGGACTCAAATGTAGCCACAGCAAACTGGTATGACAATGGATTATGCTTCAATTCCACCAATTGATGCTCCTGATCCTCATATTTTGCACTCCGATGTGGTCCCCATTTGCCCACGCACTGTGGAACCGCATTATATGCTTTCCGGTGTGTCGTGGGTGAGTGGGGTGGAAGTGGTTGGGTGGCTATTGCGGTGCGACGGCCGGTAGTCGATGGCATGCGGCCAATGGCGACGACAGATGGTTTTCAAGTTTGGTTATTCTTGTGGTACATAGTGCACATAAAAGTGCACATAATAGGGAGGCGCACATAATTAGGGAGGACATCACCTCCTTATTATGTGCCCCTTTATATTGATGATTATGTACCACAAGAATAACCCCTTCAGATTTTGGATGAGAGGTTTGGGTGGGGGAAAAAAATACAATTTCTTCTCTTTTTTTTTTTGTTTTTTGTTTTTTTTGGTTTTTAAGTTATATTTGCGACTCATTTGTAATTTGTTGAAAATTTGGAATTATGATGGCAATTAATTTTTTTTCTTTTATTTAAATATAGAGATATGTTCGTCATTTCACAACATTTAATTTATAAAAAATAGATGAAATTAATAATTTTAGCAATGAAATGTAAAAATAAAGGTGAAATGTCGAAAAACTAAAGGTAAGGATATTTTGTACAATAACATTGAAATGATAGGAATGTTTCGTGCTACCTGGAAGACAGATTCTCTTCTGGAAGGCAGAATTTATCCAAAAAAGCAAGAATTCTCCTGTAAAGCAAGATGCAACATAGGTTTGACTCGTTCGACACTTTGACAGTTAGAGGGGAGGGGGGCGGGAGCTCTTGAACCCTGATCAGTTTGAAACACATCCCGCGATTTACCTAGTCTGTATAATGAGGGATCGAATTGCGGACCCCAAGATTAATTGTCGAAGGTAAACACTTGGGTATCAAGAAAAAAAAAAAGTAGTGCTATGAATTTTGAGTAACATGCTTCTCGTAAGGAGAACGTAGTGCTATATTCAAAAGTTATCAAAGAAGTGCCGTACCATTGGAAGGATAAAGCCAGCATGTTGATACCCCCAAATGGCAAAGGAAAATATAAAAGAGAAGAAAAAATAAGGCTCCATTCGAAAATAACTTGTGCAGTTGCTATCCCCAGAAAGTGAAAAAAGGTTTCAGAGCTTATGATGAAATAAATCTTCGATATAATTCGAATGCAACCAGAATTGCACACCCATAAATATTAACATCATTTTCGGGCAATATTTTTGACGTTTGTACACGAATTAGTATAGGCGATTTGAGTAAGTGTCGGCTCATTTTCCAACTCCATATGGGGGAAAAATGGTGGTCGTGTCACCTTCCTGCCTGAAGAGGCTTATGTTTGAAATGGTAAAAACACAAAAAATACAAATGCCAGAAGTTGCATTAGTAGTAGCAGTCTATGCACCTCGAGACTTTCTTAGCCTTCCTCGCCAAACTCCTTTGTGAATCGCTCATGAACGTTGAGGTCAGATTTGCTCACCGTAGGCTTCTGTCTAGTGAGCACCTTATTGAAGTCCATTTTTGATATCGGAGGTGGAATGATCTGCGGAAGGCATTCATCAATAGTCAGTAAGATGTACCGAAACACTCAATCGAAATAGTTTCAGTTGGGGTAAGATAAGAAAGGTAACTCAATTCTCTCATACTCGCATACGGATGTAAAAATGGGTCAGGTGGTCCAGGCTCGGTAAGCTAAAGTCCAGCATGTCACAGCAAGGCATGCCCGCCTCTTGAGCTGGACCATGCCGAGCCGGACCATGCCGAGCCTAAGACTGTCCTGTCTTTTTTCAAAAGAAAAGTGGGGAACGTGGAGTGGGGGCAAAGTCCAAGGCTCAGCATTAGCCCAATCAAACAAAATTTAAATCTCCTAGGTTCAGGCCCAACACCAGCCGGCATTGCCCAGTTTACACCCCTACAGACAGGCTAAAATTCATTTTCTATTATAAACCAAGAGAATTGTCAAGTTTCATTTTGTAAACCATTGTTTTTTTGTAGGACTTTTTTAACGAATAATAAGTAGTCATATAACATCATTAGTTATGGCTGCTGTTCAAAGTTTATGGCTGCTGTTCAAAGTTTTGTTCCGGCCTTCCCATTCAGATGAAAATAGGACACATCATTGCCAGTATACAGAGTAGAGATAACAATCGTAGCTACACACCTTGTAATAATGATTAAAAATAAAGTAAAATGGAAGTTTAATCCATAAACAATAGTTAAATCACCAATGTAATACCTGAGAAGCAAGTCCTTGACCAGCAAGCTCTTGCATTGATATCTGGACAGCACCTGATTGCTTTGGTCCACATGGCATCCACAAACCATCAGAAGTCTTGATGAAAAACATCGCATCTTGAGTCTTCCGTACAGGCTCAAATAGAACATCCTTTACCTGTTAAACTCGTAAAAAGAACATTAAAATAAGCTGCAAAAAATGTGGGCAAGCACCCGATATCCAAAGGAGTTCTATTTAACACTAGCCACTCAATAAATCACCCACACGCTTACACAAACAGAAATATCTGAACCAGAGAATCCTTCAGTTTTACGAGCCAGGTCTTCAAAGTCTCTTTCAGTCAAGTCGTTAGGGGTATCTCCTAAGTGCACCTGCATAAGAGTGACAATCCATACAAAAGAGCGTGTATTAATCTTCATTCAACTGTTCATTTGTTCATTAGGCTGAAGACAAGTTCCGTACCTTGAACATGTGTTGTCGTGCCTTCAGATCCGGGAGAGGGATGTAAATGCGTTTATCAAATCGTCGCCGAATAGCCTATAAGAAAAATGTTTATTCGTTAAACATTTATTGGGGGCCCACATTGTGCCTGAGTAGTAATATTAGCTCTTACCTGATCAAGAGCATAAGGAGTGTTTGTGGCAGCAAGTACAAGAACTTTATCATCATTGTGTCCAACCCCCTAAAATATTGAGTAGATAAGAAACAGAAAACCAGAGAAAATGAACGAAAAATGTCAAAACGTTTGAATGCCATCACGAGAGACGTCATCAACAATAAAAAGTCCAATTCATATTAAAATAAATTTGCAGTCGGCTACAAGAATCCTTTTTCCATGGCATGACATTCATTACCTGCATCTGCACAAGCAGTTCCGTTTTGATTCGTCTAGAAGCTTCACTCTCATTTCCTTCTCCACGTTGGCCACAAAGGGAATCGATTTCATCAACGAATATAATGGAAGGGGCACTTTCACGAGCCATTTGGAAGAGATTTGAAACTAGCTTCTCACTTTCACCCATCCACTTTGAAACCAAGTCTGATGAAGAAACACTGCAAAAGAACAGCAGTTGGCACTTGCCAACTTAATGGCCTGAGTTCTCGATCATTGAAACATCTGAAATAGAAAATAGCATATAAAAGAACAAAAAGAGCATGATGAACTGCATCCTCTTATTGCAAACACCTGACAACATATTTGTCAAGTAAACAGAGGCTATGCTTCACAATAAAATAGAATCCCAGAATGAGAGCGCCAATTAGGCACCTTTCCTGACTGAACAGTCTTACAGCCTTTCTGTTCATGCCCTCAAACTTGTTGAAAATTAATTGCACCCCAGAAGAGGTTATAAATTATAATTGAAAATGAGTACAATTAAGTTGCCCCCCGAATCTCACTCCCAATGTCAGTTTCAGACATGTTATTCAATAAAATAAATACAATTACTGTTATCTTTTAGTTTCTGTCGTGCATGATATCAAATTTCATAATGGAAGTCTAGGAAAAGGCAGAGGGCAATTAATTGAAGAGAGACAAGAAGCCAGTGCATCAGACAATAACATACACCAGTTTGGCATATAGATTAGAAATATTCTGTTCAAACTGCCATTACCCAAGTCTTTCTATTATTCTATATAAACTATTGGTTGAGGATACAAAGGACTTCATAGTGAACCTGTGCACCATCATACACATCATGACATGCATGAGGAAGGAATCTCAAACTAAGCCCTTCTACAAAAATAGTACAGCAGAAACCATTTCACATGTCACCATCCTTCGAAAACCTTGCCAACAAAAGCCCTTGTAAAACCACAAGAATAACAGAAGAACTTAGCTCCACATTCACGTGTTACAGTAAACAATGTACCCTCATAATCTACTCCAAAATTTTACATCAACCTGGTCAATGCAGGTGAGGGCGGAAGATAAGGTATACAGAACACAGAATCTCAGAACCCAATACAAAATACCACTCAGACGATTACAAATCTTCTGTTCTAAAGGATGGAAATTATTTAGGAAGAGGAAACGACATTGCAGAAACATATAATTGCCTGCCCCAATATTAATTCCTGGATATGTTAATCGGTCATTTTCTGCCCTCATTCTCAAATTGACATTCCTTCCCGATTCTGAATCTCGTAGGCAATCCTCCAACGCAGTAACCATACAAACATCAAACATGACAAAAATAACGGGAATGAAAATACATTGAAGAAATGAAAGTTGGTTGCCAGAACCATTCTTCGGGGTGGGCAAATATATTTGAAAGCAAAAACATATCAGCAAGAGTCTATTACCATTTTCAACGAACCTAGATAGTATCAGGGGCGGACATGGGGGGGTGGCAGCACTGGGCTGTAGTCCAGGGCTGTCCAAGCCCATATCCAAAATAATTGCCAAAAAGAAAAACAAAAACAAAAAATTATAGCCCATTAGCCCAGCATTAGCCCTCCATCAGTCCAATAGCACTTAGCCAGCCCACCAATCTCTCAAATAAATATTTTTGTTTCAATTTTTTTAAGCCGAAGTCAAAATCCACTCATTAATCCGTCATCGATTAAAATTGCATTTGCAGAGAAATTGAAAACCAAAATCCCAAATCCATTTAACCCTAAAATCTTACCCTAGAATTCTCAAGGGATTTAAAAATCCTATGCTGATTCGATGTTACCTGTTGCTCCTCATTTCCTCTAGGACATTGACATTTCAATGGTTGCAAAAGACCACCACAAGTATTTTCACTAATNTATATATATATATATATATATATATATCTTTTTGTCTCTCATTACTTGTAATATCTATACATTCTAATATGTGCGTTACATTGTGCTTTTTAGTGAGAATAGTGTAACAAAAGCCGCATTAGTATTTGGGCATGCACTTGCTGTGAAATTGTGATTCATTAATGCCTAAATTACGTGAGGGTTTTGTCACTTTTGTATGTGAATAATGTGGTTGGACTTGGTTTGGTTGCATAGGAAGTGAAAATGTGAAATACTTAAGAGATCTTCCGTAATAGAGTAGAAATGCTTTATATATACATATAAAGGAAAGGAACTGTAAGGAAATTGTGTTATGGAATTTGTGAATTAACTTTTTAAGAATTTTTGCCTCCCGCAAATTCCTGGTTCCGCCCCTGGTTAGTATTATGCCATCAACAAGCACTTGACATTTAGACATAAGCCAGTCATCACAAGACTTGCAGAATACAATCAATTTGCTCATTTCAGTTGGAAGCTCCTCGCATAATAAACTCGGTAAATAAAAGGAAAACTTAGTATATTGACATTGCATTAAACAATATATAATCGAGCGTTTGTTGAAATGCCAACAATATCAAAATAAATCATTTGAAAACAAAGTTAAATGAAGCAGCAGATGCAGCATATGGAGAATAATGCTCCCTTGATCATGAAAACATATTCACCAGATAGAAAGAAAAATATTTTTTAAACTCTTAAGATTTAGACGAAAACATGAACATGATAATAGATTCATGTGAACTAGTAATACATACAAGATGCAAGGGCAGCATCACATATTCAGTATTCTACAGATAAAATAAGTGTGTATTTGAGGATAGACAAGTTACCTGAAAAAGGTTGAGTCTGCTTCTGTAGCAACAGCCTTAGCTAAATATGACTTTCCTGTTCCAGGTGGACCATACAAAAGGAATGCCCTCCATGGGCGCCTCTTGCCTACAAGCATGTGAAATAAGAAATCATATCATAAATCAAAACTGGGATATATAAATGAATTTATCCTATGTTTTCTTCTCCAAAACCATGACAGATAAGAGATGAGCTGATAATTGGCATGAACAAGATTGACATTTTATGCTTTCCCCGTCTTTCCTTTTCTTTTATCTTCTTTTTCTGGGTAGGGGATGGGGGTGGGGGGTAGGTTGTTGGCTAGGGAAGTCATTCACTACACTAAACTATCTACATGATGTTAGGAGCAATTCACTGCAGGGTGCCTAAAAGGGCAGGTTTGCTCAAATTCTAGTTATAAAATTGTGAGTGATAATTGCAAATCCAATGCCTTATTATGAAAATGTATATTTCGAACATCATTGAGAAGCTACTTCTGAACCCAGTTTCTCCCAAAAAATTTGCTCCCTACTCAGCAAGTTTTTCCCCCTCTTAAGAGTATATTCTATTTTATATACACTTAATAAAACCTTTCTCAGAACTTTACTCACACAGATATCCTAAAAGCACTAGAAGAACTAGATTGACTATGCAACCACATCCAAACAATCATAAGGTTTTCCTGTTTACTCAATTCATATGCACCACAAGCTGAGAAATCCACCTCAGTTCCCTAAGCTCAAACTAATCAGCTGCACTTTGCTTTTAATCATCAAAATACAGGGAAACCCTTTGGTTTCTCATCCAGAGAGAATTAGCAAGCCATGAAACATTATAGAACTTGATATGGCATCGCGGAAGGGTACGGATCAGCAATCAAAGGTAAGATTTAGAAGTCTTAATGAACCACCAAGGTACTAACTTGAACAAATCAGTATGCATCTACCAGTTTGGGCTTTAAGGGGCAGTGTACAAAAGGAAGAGAACCTCTGCTGTCTAGAATGCTAAAAATTATCTACAGAAGGAGCTCGTGCTACCTAACTGCTCTCATACATATCTTTTCCCCTAATCGCATCTCACCCATGGAACACCATAACAGACTTAATGACCAGGGTAATATAGCAAAATAGCTGGATTTCAGTAACAAATCATACTGGTGGGCCACTGGGCCGCCTAAGCGAATATTGACATGGTAGCCAACACTATAGTTAATAGAACTAAAGGAAGCAGCCTCTGACTGAATCTTAAAGCTATAAATCATCTAGTACTAGCTAAAAGAAAATGAGTGTCGATGCCTCTCATATCCTTTCACCTTTGCACGGGTCAATGGATCGCAACCACAAGATGGAAATCTTGCTTGCAACTAAACTATTCACAAATTCTTCTGTGCAGTCTGAAGCAGGTGGTGTAGTGATAGAAAGGAGAAGAGCATAAACATCTCAGAAATATTAAGTAAATGATATGGAAGAGAAGGAAACACTTATTTCCCAGCACTTCTAGCCAATTGACACTCGTCTATCGACACTGAAGTTATTCTTTTAATCCCTCTCAATACTGTAGGTAGAAGAGACAAGTGATATTTGGCAGTGTGAAAAGAAAGGAGAATATTCGGTCAAAATTTGCTATCATCAGTTCGATGTGGAGAAGGCAGGGGGAACTAGCTCAGATGTCTTGCACTCATGGTGGAATGCGTAGTGGGGGTTGAAGCTGCCACTAAGATACGAATTTTGTTTCGGGCTGTTTCGGAACTCCTTACTCAGTCAAAAACCAGAAAACTTAGGAGGAGAACGCAGTCAGGTGGAGAAGTGTAGAGTACAAGTGGGTTTTGGTCTCTTATCAAAGCATGTGTAAGGGCCTCGGTTGATTATCCACTCTTAAAAATATTCCACCATGTACCCAATGAAAATCTGGAGATTATTTGTAGTATCTTATGGATTATTTGGAATTAAAAGAACCAAACTTTCCATAGTGGGAAAAAAAGCCAAACCAAGGGGCTGAAACGCACTGGCCGAAATGCCATGTGCACTGTCTGGTGGATAAGACGAATTTGGGTGCACAGCGTGTGGGACTAGCTTGGCAAAAACCGGCAGTTGGCAGCCTCAAACTGAATGTTGATACAGTCAGTCAGCTGATAGGCTTATTGGCACGGGGGCTATCATTCGGGGATGGGGATGGGGATGGGGATGGGGCGGTTATTTCAGCTAGTGCTAGGTGTCTCCATGGTGGCTTCAATCAGGAAATGGCCGAAGCTCAAGCACTCTGATTTAGGTTGAAATTTTCTCGACATTGTGGACTCTCTATCAAGGAGGTCGAGACTGACTCTTTACAAGTAGTACGGGTCTTATTTCTCGGAGGTAAATGCTGATGTTCTCCAGGAAATTTTGTCTTTATTAGCTTTGTCAGATGCAGGTTAATGCAATCACATTCTCCATCCTCTCCCAGTCAGGGTAAAATTTCACTTCATTTCATGTATGGAAAAAGAAGTAAAACAAGAATTTAACATCCATTTTGCAATACAAAAAATAGAGCCGAATTCCTCTTGCTAACACCGGATACCACAAAATAAAATAAACTTAAATAAATTTTAGCTCTTATTTCACCGTTAAATCTAGAGATATGACAATCACAACTAGTATAATCACTATTCCTCCTCCACTTCACTGCAATATTATTTGTTCAACTAATTTAAGTAGAATCCATATTACCACCAATCTCGACCATTAATCCAACCTTTAATTGAATAACAACAAAATAATTAAAAACTTCAATTGCAAACCCACACTACAGCACATGCACACAAATTATTCAGCAAATCCGTTGACCAAAACAAAGGGACCAAAACAAGTGAAATACCAGTGAAAAACTGCGGGAATTTGACAGGCAAAATCACAGCCTCCTGGAGCGCCTGCTTTGCACTTTCCAATCCCGCAACATCGTTCCACTTAACATTAGGCTTCTCCCTGATAATAGCTGAATTCAACCCAGACCTCAACTTCTCCTTGTCTGCATCCTCCCCATCGTTCCCATCCTTGGGTTTAGTCTTGGGCCGAGTAGCCACAGCCGCATCCCCATTAGACGCCGGCCCTGAGCCACCTTCATCCAACACGACCCGGATCTCCTCCGCCCGGCGCAAATACTCCGTAAACTTCTGAGTGATCGCCTCCTTTATTTTTGGGTTCTTTTCATACTTCAAATGGGTCTGAAAATACTCCAAAGCATTCATATACAAAGGATAGGCCCTGGCATAGTTCCCTTCATTGTCCTCTGACACCGCCTGCCGCACATACTCAATTGCTCGCTCCTTGAAATTACTATACATGCTAAATCATAAAAACAAAAATATGCACACAATTTTTTATATATATCCGTGTAAAAATTTCTTGGTTTTTTAAATTTCTTGAGATGTGGGTGTGATAGAGAGTTTGGGCTGTTTTTTTTCAATAAGAAATTCTGGGTTTTGATATTCTGATTTAGGAATTATTTGGGGTTGAGTTTGAATTGATTTATTGGGGATTATACGAGGGTGCCCGCAAAAGCCCCTCATGGCCGAAAGAAAAAGTACAATGGTTTGGAATACTGATCACGAAGAATTGGCCCCGTGGGGATTAAAAATAGAATTTTAATAAATTTTGATAAAAATTTATAAAATATGTATTTGAAATTTGAAAAGTCATAAGACTTATGAAATATATGATTGATGTTGATTATTTTACTTTAATTTAAATTATAATTTGATTGTAATAAATTCCGCACGAGGGCTTGGCCGGGTGTTTATAGACAAGGTAAATGAGGGGGCTATATTCTAAAAATATGTAGCGAAGGTTGGTAAAATTGATTTGAGACCGAACTTTGAGGCTCGTCCGGATAGTATTTTCTAAAGTTAATGGTATAGTTTTCTTTATCGATTTCAAGTGGCGAATTTACA